>PVJC01002858.1:0-75299 GCA_004026665.1 Murina feae
GTAAATGGGATTGCTTTTTTAGTCTCTCTTTCTGTAATTTCACTACTGTTATATAGAAATGCCATAGATTTCTTGGCGTTAATTTTGTATCCTGCTACATTGACGAATTCATTTGTTAAGTCTAACAGTTTTTTGATGGAGTCTTTAGGGTTTTTTATGTACAATATCATGTCATCTGCAAATAAGGACAGTTTTATTTCTTCTTTTCCCATTTGGATGCCTTTTATTTCTTCTTCTTATTTAATCGCAATGGCTCATACTTCCAGTACTATGTCAAACAGGAGAGGTGAGAGTGGGCATCCCTATCTTGTTCCTGTTCTAATGGGAAATGGTTTTAGTTTTTGCCCATTGAATATGATGTTGGCTGTAGGTTTGTCATATATGGCTTTTATTATGTTGAGGTATGATCCTTCTATTCCCACCTTGCTGAGAGTTTTTATCAAAAATGGGTGTTGGATTTTGTCAAATGCTTTTTCTGCATCAATTGATATGACTATGACAAAACACTCAAACACTTGGAAGTTGATCAGAATGCTATTAAATATTGATTGGGTTACCAATGAGATCAAAGAAGAAATTAAAAACATCCTGGAAACTAATGACAATGAAAACACAACAATCCAAAACCTATGGGACACAATGAAAGCAGTCCTGAGAGGGAAGTTTATAGCTCTACAGGCCTACCTCAAAAAACAAGGAAAAATGGTAGTAAATTATCTAACTCTACAACTCAAAGAATTAGAAAGAGAGCAACAAGAAAAGCCCAGAGTGAGCAGAAGGAAGGAGATAATAAAGATTAGAGCAGAAATCAATTACATAGAGACCAAAACACACACACACACACACACACACAAAACCCAAACAAACAAAAAAGATAAATGAAACCAAGAGTTGGTTCTTTGAAAGGATAAACAAGATTGATGGACCTCTAGCCAGGCTCTTCAAGAAGCAAAGAGAGAGGACCCAAATAAACAAAATCAGAAATGATAAAGGTGAAATAACAACATACCCCACAAAAATACAAATGATTGTTAAAAAATACTATGAACAACTCCAACAAACTAGACAACCTGGAGGAAATGGACATATTCCTAGAAAAAATCAATCAGGAAGAATCTAAAAATCTCAATAGGCCAATAACTATGGAAGAAATTGAAGCAGTCATCAAAAAGCATCTAGCAAACAAAATCCTGGGGTCAGTTGGCTTCACAGGGGAGTTTTACCAAACATTCAAGGAAGAACTAAAACCTATCCTCCTGAGACCATTCAAAAAATTCAAGAGGAAGGAACACTTCCAAGCTTATTCTAGGAAGCCAGCATCATCCTAATACCAAAACCAGATAAAGACAACACAGTGAAAGAGAGTTACAGACCAATATTTCTTATGAACATAGATGCCAAAATCCTCAACAAAATCTTAGCAATTCAGATCCAGCAGTATACCAGAGAGATCATACACCATGATCAAGTAGGATTTATCCCGGGGATGCAAGGATGGTACAATATCCGCAAATCAATAAACATGATACATCACATAAACAAATTGAGAGGAAAAAACAACATAGTCATATCAATTGAATTTTAAAACCACCTTCTTGGAAAGCAATACTTGTAGTAGGGTGACTAATTTAATCTGGTTTGCTAGGACTATCCTGTTCTCTTTTTTTTTTAAAAAAATCTATTTTTATTTATTTCAGAGAGGAAAGGAGAGGAGAGAGAAACATCAGTGATAAGAATCATGGCTTGGCTGCCTCCTGCATGCCCCCTACTGGGGATAGAGCCCCCTGCCTGGGCATGTGCCCTGATTGGGAATGGAACTGTGACCTCCTGGTTCATAGGTCTATGATCAACCCCTGAGCCACGCCAGCCAGACAGGACTGCCTGATTTCAAAACGGAGAATTCCATATCCCAGGAAAACCTACCTCAATCCTGTTAAACCAAAACGATTGGTTATCCTACAGCATAGTTGAAAGTGTCTTTTTTTAAAAAATATATATTTTTATTGATTTCAGAGAGGAAGTGAGATAGAAATGTCAATGATGAGAGAGAATTATTGATCAGCTGCCTCCTGCACACTCCACACCGGGGATTGAGCCTGCAACTCGGGCATGTGCCCTGACCAGGAATCGAACTGTGACCTCCTGGTTCATAGGTTGATGCTCAACTACTGAGCCATGCTGGCTGGGCCATTGTTGGAAGTTTTATTATCTCTCAACTATCTATCTATCTATCTATCTATCTATCTATCTATCTATCTATCTAATCCTTACTGTGTGTTGGTATGATTGCCTTAATACTTTCATTTATTTTTTTTTAGCAATGCCCTGTGTACACCTCCACAGTGTGAGTTGTTTCCATCAGGATTGCTTGTTTGGAAAGAGCCCCCACTGGAAAGATATTTTGAGTTTAGCTTTCCTCCCCTGAGCTCTGGGCAAGCAGTGGGGGTGACCGGCATACAGAAGTGCGGGATCCACATGGCCTGAAGCCAGCCTGTGGGGCTTGCGTCCCTGGGACTCTATAGGTGGAGCCCTGTGCTAATTCCTAGGTCCCTCGGCACAGACTGACTCTCTTTGGGTCGATGATGATTGATTATGCTGGTTTCTTCATTACTTTAAACCTAATCAGTGCTCAAAGTAATTTGAGTAATGATTGCTCATTATTGGCAATTGTGAGGTTTAAGTCTCTCTGTATTTTGCTTCCTGGGCAGCCAGTCGGGAAACCCAGGGACGCCTCCCGGTTCACACACTTTTTTAAGGGGAGAGTGGGAATACAGGATCCACAGCGCCCTGTGATGGACAGGAAGTCACGGGGGCTTCCTAGGAGCGACATTACATATTTCCTTGGCAGGGAGCAGTGACAGTTCCCACTAGATTAAATGTGATCATCAAAGAGGCACTTCTTACTGGATTTGAAAGCCATTCAGCCTTTTACTGAAATCCCCAAGTTCAATAAATCATGCTATTTCGTGTAACATTGTTATCCCACTCTGTCTCAGAAATGAAGATCTATGATTCTCCAGCCAATTTGCTGTTGTTTAAAAAAAGATAATTAATGGCACCAGCATCCAAACCAATGCTATCGTATACCACTGCTGATTAGGGGGTGCGTCTTTAAGGGGCGTCCCCCACTCTCCTCGGTTACATCAAATTGAAAAGTGAGTTTGCGTGTATTGTTTGATTGATTTGCAGCCTTCAAACGGACGACACAAGAGAAAGGCATTTTAGGCTGTTCAGCAAGTAAATAATTAGCAAAGTCATTAGATACCCGAGAAATATTAGATATACTGGGCTTATCACATGCATGTTCCCATACTGCTTGAAAGACCAAGAATTCACAAAAGAAACTAAATTTTTAAAAAATATGCTTTTATTACCCTAACTGGTTTGGCTCAGTGGGTAGAGCGCCGGCCTGTGGACTGAAAGGTCCCAGGTTCGATTCCGGTCAAGGGCATGTACCTTGGTTGCAGGCACATCCCCAGTAGGAGGTGTGCAGGAGGCAGCTGATTGATGTTTCTCTCTCATTGATGTTTCTGGCTCTCTGTCCCTCTACTTCCCTCTCTGTAAAAAAATCAATAAAATATATTCAAAAATATGCTTTTATTGATGTTTTTGGATAGATAGATAGAAACATTGAACTCCTGCCCCCTGCAAGCCCTCTCCTGGGGATCAAGCCTGCAACCTGGGCATATGCCCCACCAGGAATCAAACCAGCGACCTTTTGGTGCATGGGACGATGCTCAACCAACCGAGACACGCTGGCCAGGGCCAAAGAAACTAAATTTTAAGAGATTGCACTTATAATCTAAAGTTGCCAATATGTGGTGTGTGTGTGTATGTGTGTGTGTGTGAGAGAGAGAGGGGGAGAGAGGGAAAGAGAAGGGGGGAGAGTTAAGAATTATAAAGGCGTTTCTAGTTTTTAGGCCACCATAAACATAGCTATGATGCATTAGAAAAGCTTCCGGTTTGATCCTTACATTTAAAGCAACATGGCCTAGGCCTGGTCACACGTTTCCATCATCAGCATCCACATCCAGGGAAGTTTGCTCTTCTCTCCTGTCCCCCCCTCCCCTCCCCCATCCCAGGTAAACCAGCAAGCAAAGAACCTGCGCTTAAGTCACATTTTGACCTGTGCTTCCTGTGAAGGAAGCCTTCACGCTGCCCGACATTTGTCTGGCTCCCACCTTGACAAGGAAATGCTCACAGAAGCAAACTCTTTACTGCAGGATTTGACTGTGGCCATTCAAGCCATTTCTAGTGCCGTGTTTATCAACTTTTGCCAAAACAAGCTTTCTATGCAACCAGCCCTGAGCAGGACACAGTATTCCACAGTATGTCGTCCAATTCTGCTCTAGAACCAGCGCGCAGTGACATCGAAGGCCAGCCAGGCCCTGCAATGTTCAGACAAGGTTCAGATTAGTAAAAGCAGCATCGGTCTTCTCTCTTGATTCCAAGTTGATTGACGTAGAGATCGAACTTAAGCACGCAGCAACCAGAAAGCACAGGTCCCTCCACGAGAGAATGGAGGCATTTTTGCAAACCGTTTCCAAATGGTGCACTCCAGTGAACCCTGCTCACAATGCAGCCTGTTTCAGCAGGCGGAAGCCGTGTAGGACCATGTACCTTCTATTCAAGTGTCAGGAAGATGATTTGAATCACAAGTGCCACAAAGCACTGTCAAGGTCACATTCAGCCCTGGTTGGGTAATTCCGTTGGTTGGAGCATCATCCCAGTAGCCAAGGTTGTGGGTCTGATCCACGGTCATTCAGGACACACATAAGAATCAACCAATGAATGCATGCACGAATGGATGGAGCAACAAATCAATGCTTCTCTCTCTCTCTCTCTCTCTCTCTCTCTCTCTCTCTCTCTCTCTCTCTCTTTCTCTCTCTCTCTCTTTCTCCCTTCCCCTCCCTCCTTCTCTCTCTTCTTCAAATCAACAAAACAATCAAAAACCCCCATTGCATTCAACAGATGTTTGAGTGTTTCCCTAACATGGGCCCAAGACATTAACTTGAGTTCAATGCCCTCATTGTGGCCAATCTACACAAATAAAAGAGAAACATGCAAACTGGTGTCACTCTGCTATACTCACCAGCCAATCAGAATGAGTATGCAAATTAACCCCACCAAGATGGCGGTTAATTTGCATATGCAGGCATGGAGCGAAGACTGAAGACAGTGTACAAGGAAGCCAAGTGCTGCAGAAGGGGGCGAAGTGGCAGAGAAGGGAGGGAGCTGAGGCAGCACACACGGGACGGAGTGAGGCAGCAGAGAAGGGGCTTCGCTCCCTTCTCTGCTTTGCTCCGGCCGCAGGAAGCCCTATCCTTGCAGGAATATCCCTGAGAAAGCCTTATTCTTGCAGGAATCTTCCTACAATGGGCTTCTAGTTGAGACATAAGTGCCCAACCTCTAGAGTGAGTGTCAGGGCCTCTGGATTTCTATTGCCTACCTACCCCAAACTCCCCAGGTCATAAGATCTACCTGGGACACTTGCTACTAAAAATCATTTCTCTGGATAACTCAGGCATGCGTCTCCAGGAAATGGACCAGGGAAATGAGTGTGTCTTCAGAGGCTTTCCGGAAACATCTCCACACATCATCCTGGAAGGATTCCTAGCTGGGAAATAGAGAATGACTATCATCCTCATCTCATCCTGGCAAGGAGGAAGGATTTCAAACTGCAGGTTGGAAAAAGTGAAGGTTAAGGTGAGAAGGAATGTCTTCAATATTATTTTTTGAAAACAACATAAAAATGACATCTTTTTAAATGGGCAAGATAATCATTCCAATGTGAGCATTTTATTTATTTATTTTTAAATATTTTTATTGATTTTAGAGAGGAAAGGAGAGGGAGAGAGAGAGCTAGAAACATTAAGGGTGAGAGAGAATCATTGATCAGCGGCCTCCTGCACGCCCCCTACTGGGCATCAAGCCCGCAACCCAGGCATGTGCCCTTGGCTGGAATTGAACCTGGGACCCTTCAGTCTGCAGGCTGATGCTCTGTCCACTGAGCCAAACCAGCCAGGGCTCCAAGGTGAGCATTTTATATCCTAGGTCTCAGATCCTGAAATGCTGAGCTTGTTAAACACAGTGCTAGAGTTAACATGAAATAAGAATCATTAAGTTAAAGTGAAGTAGTGCAGCAAGTTTTATATCTTGCTTACTGCCTTCAGAAAATAGCAAAACAAAACAAAACAAAACAAAATAAGGACAAAGCCCAAACAACAACCATCGGTAAATTTTTTTTTTTTACTGGAAACTCTCTCACATATAACATTGTGTTAATTTAAGGTACACACGTGTTGATCCGATACATTCATATATTGTAATATGATTGCCAATGTAGCAGTAACTAGCATCTTTTATCATAATGCATAATTACAATTTCTCTTTTGTGGTTGGGATAATTAAGATCTAGTCTCTTAGGAAGATGGATGATTATAACACAATAAAGTTGTCTATAGTCATTATACTGTGCATTAGCTCTTCAGGACTTACTACTCATTGAAAGTTTCTACCTTTAAACAACATCTTTCCTATCCCTCCACCCTTAGCCTCTGGTGCCACCATTTGGCACTCTGTGATATCATACACGATGTCTTTCTCTGTCTGAGTTATTTAACTTCGCATAATGTCCCCAGAGCCCACCCATGTTGTCACTAATGGCAGGATTTCATTCTTCTTCATGGCTGAATAATATTCCATTGTATCAGCTGACCGGCACTTTCCATCTGCTGGCTATCCTATATAATAAAAGGCTAATATGCAAATCGACCGATTTGCAGAATGACTGGTCGCTGTGACTGCACTGGCCACCAGGGGGGCAGATGCTTAATGCAGGAGCTGCCCCCTGGTGGTCAGTGCGCTCCCACAGTGGGAGCTCTGCTCAGTCCGAAGTGGGGCTCACAGCTGGCGAGTGCAGTGGCAGTAGCAGGAGCCTCTCCCACCTCCGTAGCAGTGCTAAGGGCATCCGACTGACATCCCCTGAGGGTGTAGACTGAGCTGAGGGACCAGCCCCCACCTTCAAAGGCACAGATTTCATGCACTGGGCCTCTAGTTTTGAATAGTGCTGCGGTAAACACAGGAGTGAATATATGTCTCTGCTATATTGTTTTAATTTCCATTGGGTCTATACCCAGAGGTGAAGTTGCTGGATCATCTGGTAGACCTAGTTTTAATTTTATAAGGAGCTACCATATTGGCTGGCTGGTTAGGGCACATACAAGAATCAACCAATAAATGAATGCATGAATGGGTAGAGCAGCAGATTGGTCTCTCTCTCTCTCTCTCTCTCTCTCTCTCTCTCTCTCTCCAGCATTGTTCAAGACTTTTCTTTTCTCCACATCCTTGCCAGTAGCACTTGTTATCTCTCCAGTTGAAGATAATAAAACGAGTTGACAGAATGAATATATGGCATAGATTGAAATATTATGAAATATTGTGACCAATGAAAAAGAATGTGGTTGTACTGTGAGCTTAATCATGGACAAAATCACCAAGATGTTTTACACCTAAAAACACATTAAGGATAAAACTCAGCCATAAAACAATATTATGCATTTCCCATGAGCCCACATTTATTGCATGCTTACATGTGACAAAAGGCATGATGGCCCTAGCTGGTTTGGCTCAATGGATAGAGTGTCGGCTTGTGGACTGAAGGGTCCTGGGTTTGATTCCGGCCAAGGGCACATGCCCGGGTTGCGGGCTCCATCCCCATTGAGGGGCATGCAGGAGGCAGCCAATCCGTGATTCTCTCTCATCATTGATGTTTCTCTCTCTCCCTACCTCTCCCTTCCTCTCTGAAATCAATAAAGAAATATTTTTTAAAAAGCATTTGTTCCATTGGTACCTGTAGTTGCTTCTTTAGGAGGAAAGTGGTGCCTGGGGAGTGAGAGGTGGTTCTGGGGTTATAGGAAGTGCACTTGAGTATCATTTGCAATTTTTAATATTTTTACAAAGAGATTTACATATTATTTGTAGGAGAATGAACTACATAGTATAACAGAAATAGAAATAAACCAATGTGACGGCATTTATAAAAATGTGATTTTTAAAAAGTATATTTTTATTGATTTCAGAGAGGAAGGGAGAGGAAGAGAGGGAGGTGAGAGAATCATGGATCAGCTGCCTCCTGCACACCCCACACTGGGGATTGAGCCCGCAACCTGGGCATGTTTCCTTAACTGGAATCGAACCCAGAACGCTTCAGTCCATAGGTTGATGCCCTATCTGTTGAGCCAAACCAGCAAATGCATTATTTTAAAAGGAAGCCAGACTATTATGTGAGCTGATCATAAAACAACGGTGCTTCAAATGAGTCAGCATTGAGTTTTCTAGGCTGCAGCTACGCAAGCCTGTGCAGTATTCCTGCCCAGCATGTATTTCTATTTGCACTTTGCATGCTGGGGAGTGAGAGCCGAGATACGGCTAAGGAAAAACACACACGCCTCTTTGAGTGTGACCCAGGACGCGCTTCCGGTCGAGCCCCCTCTACTCACGTCCCCGTGTCTTTCCCACAAACTTAACGTGCAAGATCCAGAAGCCCAGTGAGAATGAGTTATCACCACTCAAAGGTAAAACCTCCAACGCAGAGAAGATTTACGCGGTAGGTCACCCAGGGGAAACAAGATAAATGCAAATTATTTATTGATAAACTCCCTTGATTCCGTGCCAGCGCTGTAAATAAGAGGGGAAGAAAAGTCGCAGGTTTGCAGGAGCCGACCCAATGGTTCAATAAAAAAAAAAAACACAAACCACCATTTCCACGTGGAGTCGCCAGCAGGTCCAGAATTGGGTCTTTTATCCTTCATTTCAGGGGTAGTTTGTTGACGGTCCACCACTAAGCGCTGAGAACTCTGCATTCAGCAGCAAACACGGCAGGGAGAAGCAGGCCCCTCCTTTCTGCACACCGCTGGGGACCATGGCCTTCAAGTAACTATTAAAACACGTTCGTAATAGTTTTTGGAAAAGCCTCACAACCTGTCGGGCTGATCTCTTTTTGTTGTTGTTTTTTCTTTCTTTTCTTTTTTGTTCATCTTCCCCTGAGGGTATTTTTCCATTGATTTTTAGGGAGAGTGGAAGAGAGAGGGAGAGACAGAGAGAAACATCCATGTGAGAGAAACACATCCATTGGCTGCCTCCTGCATGCACCCCGACCAGGGCCCAGGCCAGGGAGGAGCCTGCAACTGAGGTACGTGCCTTTGACCAGAATCGAACCCGGGACCCTTGTGTCTTCAGGTCGAAGCTCTACCCACTGAGCTAAACAGCTCTTACAAAGGGAAAACGCACACCCCACATGGCAAATAAAGCTCATGCTTGAGCTGACAGAACGAGAGACGAGAGCCAGGAAATTGGAGGTAGATAGAGATTTTACTCCAAACCGCGGTAGCGATGGGCGTGGCTTAGTGCTGTGATGTATATGCACTAAGAAGCACTGAGTGCCCTGCCCGGTGTGGCTCAGTGGATAGAGCATCTGCCTGAGGACTGAAGGGTCCCGGGTTCGATTCCAGTCAAGGGCATGTACCTTGGTTGCGGGCACATCCCCAGTAGGGAGTGTGCAGGAGGCAGCTGATCAATGCTTCTCTCTTATCGATGTTTCTAACTCTATCCCTCTCCCTTCCTCTCTGTAAAAAAAAAAAAGAATAAAAACAAAAAGAAGCAGTGAGTGATCTTAAAGCCCAAAGACCATATCTCATCTAAAACAAGTATCTATCAACTTACTTCTTCTGGTTTAGTGTCTGGGTCCTTGTGAAATGTGAAGTGTGAGACTGCATGTCATATCACCTTGAAACAGACAAACAGGCTGCATCATCCTGAGCTTGTGAGCCTCCTTCTACAGTCCTTTTCCTTTCCGAAATCCGATATTTTCATCCAACTGGTTTGTGCAGGTAAACGTCCCCATTTAGAGGGAAGATGGATGAAAGGAAACAGGACTTAATTTTTTTAACTTCCTGGTTAAAGCAAGAACGGATGCAGGCTAAGGCACCCTTTTCACTGCAGCTGTGCATATATTTCAAGGGCATCTGCCCCGAGGATTGTGGTTACGTACCACATCTCAGGTTTCTGTGCGGTTACTTATTCTCAGGGTCTTGGCAAATTCTCCTGGAGCCACTGAATGCCAGCTCCCCAAGCGTCGAAGCAAACATTCCTAAGACGCGTTGACTTAGACCAAATTGCATAATGCGCGAGCAGGAACAAGCAACTCTCCTTTCCAAATTAAGTTTTCGTAGGAAGACGCATGTATTTTTGAACCTCCGAAGGCACTCAACTTGTTTCATACAGAACACCGATACTTCCTCTCACGAGACATTACCGACCACATCACCCACCGACTCAGGCGCCCCGAATCCCATTTATAAGGCTAAGTACCAAGACCAGAGCAGTTGTGGGGTGGTGCAGGTACTCAGTGGACTACACTGGAGGGATCAAGCCAGCCTCTCCCCCTCCCCCTCCCCCTCCCAGGAATGCCTGTGCACTGCCAGTTAGAGGACCCACGTGTTCCTTCTGGAGGTTTCTGGCCAAGCCAGGGTGCCACGTTGACACTTACACTTTATAACAGCAAGTCCTGCGTTGTGGCCTTTCCTCCTTTGCCCTTCTCAAGCTCCTCTTGAAATGTGCTTTTTTGACAAGTAGCTCAGGCCTTGCAAAGGGCAGACCAGGCAGCAGGACTGGAGGTACCTTGGGGACTCGGTGCTCACACAGTGCGTAACATAATTCAGCGTTAGAACGCTTCTTTCTGCATCCATCCAGCACCTGCTCGATAAATGGCGCCGGATATTTCCTAAGCAAATGACTGAGTTTAGTGACTTGGCGGTTTATTTCATGGCTACTGAGCGCCTACTAAGTGCTACAGAGTAGGTCTCACGGGATTTAACGGCCGGCAGAAATGGTTACGCATGAAATAGCATTCCATTCCCAGCCCCGCCAGGCATGGCTCCGTGGTTGAGCGTTGAGCTGTGAACCAGGAGGTCAGGGTTTGATTCCTGGTCAGGGCACATGCCCGGGTTTCAGGCTCCATCCCCAGTGTGGGGCGTGCAGGAGGCAGCCGATCCATGATTCTCTCTCATCATTGATGTTTCTCTCTCTTTCTCTCTCTCCCCTTCTCCATTCCTCTCTGAAATTAATACAGATATACTTAAACAAAATAGTGTTGCTAACTAAGAGTGTCCTGAACAAAAACTGTGGCATTGGAATGGGATGTCAGTGCATTGAATTGTGATGACCTTCAGGATCTTTTTTCACCCGCTTCCAATGTCATCCATTCCTACCTCAGGAGCCTGCCTTCTGGGTGGGAGGAGCCTGCCTTCTGGGTGGGAGAGGCTTGCCTTCTGAATGGGAGGAGCTCTGTCAGGTCCCTGTGAAGGTGCATCTCTGATATTCACGCCTCAGGAAGGCATGGCCAAGCTCATGCCAATCAAACTCAGAAGGCACCCTTGCCGTCTTCCTAGCACGACACGGACAAAGCCTCGTTTGTTTGAACCTCCAATCAGTATTTGCCTTGATGAGGATTTGACTACTTCAGCTGGTTCCCCTGCCAGGGCTTTGCTTCAGCAGAATTCCGCTCCGTGCCAAGCAGTCTGTTCCCGTCTTGCTTCCCAGGCCCGTGCACTGCGAGCTGGGGAATGTGAGCAGCTGCTTCCCATGGTTGGGTAGGAAAAGCTGCCTTCTGGGACCTGGATGCAGTTGCATGTGGTTTGCATGAGGCCCAGAGCGCCCCGGTCAGAGCCATGGACTTGTACTTTTTCAGAAGTTCTAGGAAGTTGACAGTGTCCTAATCACTTTCATGCAAATTACCTCATCGGATAATTTCATGCAGGTTATCTCATTGGATTATAGCCCCGCAAAGCTAATCCTGTATAATAAAAGGCTAATATGCAAATCGAGCGAGCTGCCGATCGACCAGTCACTGTGATGTGCACTGACCACCAGGGGGCAGATGCTCAATGCAGGAGCTGCCCCCTAGTGGTCAGTGAGCTCCCACAGGGGGAGCACCGCTCAGCCAGAAGCTGGGTTCACGGCTGGTAAGCATAGCGGCGGTGGGCTCCCACCTCCATGGCAGCACTAAGGATGTCCAAACTAACGGCTTAGGCAGTCATCCCTCGAGGGCTCCCAGACTGTGAGAGAGGGCACAGGCCAGGCTGAGGGATGCCCCAAGTGCATAATTTCATGCCGTGGGCCTCTAGTAATTAAATAAATAGGTACATACATGCTTACATATATATTTATGCATTTATTTATTTTTTTAATCCTCACCTGAGGATATTTTTCCATTTGATTTCTAGAGAGAGTGGAAGGGAGAGGGAGAGACAGAGAGAAACACCGATGTGAGAGAGACACATTGATTGGTTGCCTTCCGCATGCCTGCATCCGAGGTACAGCCCTTGATGTGGATCAAACCCAGGACCCTTCCGTCGACAGGCCGATGCTCTATCCACTGAGTCAAACCAGCTAGAGCTAAAAATAGATATTGTAAAAAATTCCATCTAACAGTTGGAAAAACTGAGCCCTGGTGTTGGAATCTGAATCCAGGACCGTCTCGTTACACTGCTGTGTCTGGCCTCCAAATTCAGACTTAGTCGATGGAGGCAAAGGCAATGAAAAGCCTTCAGAGTGTGATTTGAATCATTGCAATATCCCATGTAAATTTCAGATCTCATTTTCTACCAGAGCAGCCTTTACATTGTACACACAGAATTTTGTATATAAAATTATTTGACTGATTGCTATATTTCTGTTTGATCTACTTCCTCCGTGCCTCTTGTCCCTGTTGGTGATTTTACAAAACAGAACATACTACCTTCCAGTGAAATCACCTTGACATCATCACTCCTATTAAAATAACCACCTTGCTGTCAATTGCGCAGATCAAAATCAGTTGAACTTTCAGAATCCGTTTTGATCTGGTAGTTAATTTGTTGCTTTGTGAATCACATCTTAACAGACCTTTTTTGTTTTTGTTTTGTTTTTTTTATCTGCTATTGACATTCACAGGTATATACATTTCAACCATTTTAATGAAACCCGTACACCCTCTTTGTCCCCAGTTTTGTGCTCTGTGCCTGGAGTTCCGTATGTGCAAAAGGAAAAGTTTGAGCGATGGTCTCTAAGGTTTCTCTAATCGTGTGTGTCTGTGACTTTTGTCCGACACCCCTGCTCACCCGTGGCTATTTTGTAGACCAGCAAACTCAGTATGTAAAATGCTAACGCAACCCACGCATTACTCACTCAGGGGATCCCCTTTAAGAAATGACATCCATGTGATGTCAAAGAACAGTCAGCTCTGTTTCCGTCACCACCAGTAACTTTCCAATAAATTCTAACCTGTATGGATACTTTAGAGGCATGTAGATATTTACACAGTCGTTATCATCTTCTGAAGTTTAGCTTGTGACAAGCTAAATAGCTGGTTGTTAACTAAGTAACCTCTGACCCTCAAAAATAGTATTGATTCAGAGTTAAAAATTGCCTTTCTGTTAAAACATTTATGACATAGATTTAATGTATACAATCTGTTCTATTATTCATATACTTAATACTGCTCATAGATTTTTTTGAATAATTCTTTTTTTATTTTGCTCATGATTCTGATGGCCTATTTAGGTGATTCCAAGCATTCAAACCTTCCAAAGAATGAACCATAGTTACTATGGTTATTTTTTTTTTGACATTATGGTACAGTTGAGTCCTGTCCAATAGAGGGACCCCTCTCTTTATGCCATTATACATGGAATAAATTCAAACTTGAAAAATAATACCATAACCAGTATCTCATAGCAAGTGGTATTATATTCTCAACTCAACACTAACAAAAATATCTCAGCATAATACATGGATTTGGGGCAGAATGAAAATCATAGATAGATAGGGGAAAGAGGAGAGAGAGGGAGGGAGAGAGAGAGAGAGAGAGAGAGAGAGAGAGAGAGAGAGAGAGAGAGAGGGGCTTTCTTTTTCCTTTAGCTAAAAGGATGCAACCTTTAAAAATACAAGTCAAAAACATACTGCCTGTGAAAATGATTTTCCAGGTAGTTATAGAAAGAGTTGTGATCAATATGGAGACTGCTAAGGAAAAGATATATTTTTATATATAACTAGAGGCCTGGTGCACGAATTTGTGCACCAGTGAGGTCTCTTGGCCTGGCCTGCGAGATCAGGCTGAAACCTTCTCTCCGACATCCCCCAAGGGCTCCCAGATTATGAGAGGGCACAGGCCAGGCTGAGGGACCCATGGGTGCACATTTGGACCCAGGGAGAATCATGGGAGGTTGACCAGCTGGGGAGGGACCACAAGAGGGCTCCAGTGCATGTCCAGCCTATCTCGCTCAGTCCTGATCAACCGGACCCCAGCAGCAAGCTAACCTACCGATCAGTGCTCTGCCCCCTGGCAGTCAGTGCAGATCATAGCCACTGGTTGATCAGTTGACTGTCTGCCTTCTGGTGGTCAGTGCACATCATAGTGAGTGGTTGAGCAGCCTTAGCATATCATTAGCATATTACACTTTGATTGGTTGAATGGACGACTGGACACTTAGCATATTAGGGTTTTATTATATAGGACTAGGGTCCTGGTGCACAAAAATTTGTGCACTTGTTAGGGGAGGGGGTCCCTCAGCCCAGCTGTGCCCTCTCACAGTCTGGGACCCCTTGGGGGATGTCCACCTGCTGGCATGCCTGGCCAGCCTGGGTGAGGGTCTGAGGGCCGTTTTCAGGCTGCTCACAGCTCCCATTGACCCAATGTCCCAGCAAGGCTGGCTGGAATCAGGTTTCTGGGGTTTATTTATCTTCTATAATTGAAACTTTGTTACTTTTAGCGGAGGCCTAGGCAGGGAACGAAGCCTCCTGTTTGCTTCAGCTCTGTGGCTTCTATAATTGAAACTATGTTGCCTTGAATGGAGGCTACAGCCGGCCTAGGCAGACAGTTTACTCCTGGTGCAATAGAAGTCTCCTGCTTGTTCCAGCTCCATGGCTATTGGCCTCCATCTTGGCTGGGTTAATTTGTATACAGCTGCTCTGATTGGCTGGTGGGTGTGGCTTATGTGTCTCAGAGTGATGGCCAATTTGCATATTACTCTTTTATTAAAGTAGATTGTTGTAAGTCCTAAACAGGCAGTTATGTGTGATACACACACACACACACACACACACACACATATCTTACCTAATAATAGACAATCATGTAAATTGACCATCCCTCTGCTACACTCACCAGCCAATCAGGACAGTATGCAAATGAACCCAACAAAGATGATAGTCAATTAGGTGAGAAGTGGCAGAGTGGTGAAGATTGAAGGCTCCGGCCGGAGCGAAGGCCTGGGTTCCAGGTGCCAAAGGAAGACTGGTGCAGGCAGCTAGGGGAAGGGAAGGTCTATTGCATGAATCTCTTTGTGCAATGGGCCTCTGGTAAATACATATTCCACGTTGATTGCAGATAAAAAAACAAAACAAAAAACCACACCAAGAAAAGGCCCTGCTTTCTCGTGAGAAACAGCTATGCATATACCGCAATATGCACCAATAACAGGTTTTCACGTTGCAGCTTATTATACATTTTCCCAGATAAGCATGGCTTGCAATAACGGACTTGGAATGTGGGCGGTGTCTTCGCCGTGAATTAGCGGAGAAAAATCTCAGTAGCTCACAGCTCCCTTCTCGGGGGTGGGTTGGAAGTCTCTGACGTATTATATTTATACAATCCGGCTTCTCCCTAATATTGTTAGCAATTCAGCACAGCAATTTTTTTCCCTCCTTCTGCACCACATTTATAAACCATAGTGCGTTTTGTTGCCAAGTGCAAGGGAATTCCAACTCCAGGTTCCAAGCGGGACTGCTGTTGCTTTTTTTTTTTTTTAGCCAGGCTGAAGAACTCTCCAACCCTGGTCACCGGAAAGCCGATCGCTTGGCGCCCTTCCCTTTACGAGCGCAGTCTATATGGTAATGACTTCATTGTCACCCAATAGAATACAATTAATTTTGGTTTTTAGTATGTTATCAGCAAGCAAAGCACCCGTATTAGCTCGATACCATCTGGGAGTGACAGTCTCCTTATTACAAAATATGTAAAAATATGGATTCCCTTAAGGAATCTGTTGCGTTGCATCTGCTCAGATTTTTTGTTCTATGCTAATGGTTTTAACCCAGCATACGAAGCGTGCGAGAGCGGGGAAGAAAAAAAAGAAATAACAGGAATTTTTCAGCTAAATTACGCGTTTCACATTTAAAGTGCCTCAGAGATGGAGAAAAAGTCCCGTAATATACGGCGTCAGCTCCAGGGTCCTGAGCGGAAACAAAGAAGCAAGAACGAGCATTGCTTCTTACCTGATGCTAAGTCCACCCCTGGCTTTGTCTCGAGAGCTCTCGCTGCCCACACAATGAAGGCCACTCCATCCGTGCGGGAGGTGTGGGGAGTGGGGCTACAGACGCTAAATCCCAAATGAACACTCGTCAGAACAAAGAGATCGGGGCTGATAAGACAAGTCTGGTCCTCGGAGCTCTGTATTCACACAGTATTAAACAATCGCGGTGATTAAAATGAGCTGTTATAATTAGGCAAGCATTCTCCAGTGTGGCGACGCGTTCCTTTCCATCCCCGGCCTTTCTTTCTCTTCTCACCTTTCCTTGGATGCGGAGAATTCATTCGAATGAATTCTGCCCGTTGACTGAGGAAAGGGCTTGGGTTGGAGCCGAAAGCATGGAGCGGATTTCAAATGGTGGCCTCTGAGTCTCAGCCACTGAGGGGAAAGCCCAGCCAGTGTGGCTCAGTGGTTGAGCGTCAACCTGTGAACCAGGAGGTCGCAGTTCGATTCCCGGTCAGGGGCACATGCCCGGGTTGAGGGCTCGATCCCCAGTGTGGGGCGTGCAGGAGGCAGCCGATCGAAGATTTTCTCTCATCATCGATGTTTCTATCTCTCTCTCCCGCTTCCTTCCTCTCTGAAATCAATAAAAATATAATTAAAAAGAAGCCACACACACATTTAAGGAAAAGACCCATTTGATTAGGAGACTGCAGTAACAAGTGAGTTAGGTTTCCAGAATAATTCTGGGTCAGGAGTCTTATATCTGGCTGCTGCCTCTCCTGCGTGCTCATGGAGAGCTTTGCTTCGGGCGAGAGGCATTTTCACACTTGCGTAACAATTTACTATGAATTGCCTTTCCGTGTCTATCTGTCCTCAGGCTCCAGATTGTGGGATATATGAGGCATTGCGTCTTCATTACCAGCATCCCAAGATGCAGCTACAGATTCCATTCTACAATTTTCATCCACGCTTTGGAATTATATATACTCGCCACAATAAATACGTTTCTTTTCTGAAAATAAGAATGGCCCAATGCTTCTTTTTATTTTTATTTTTTTTGTTGATTTGAGGGACAGTAACACAGAGAGAGAAATGTTGATTTGTTTTATTGGTTGATTCTTGGATATGCCCTGACCAGGGATCAAACCTGCAATGTTGGTGTGTCAGGAAGATGCTCTAACCAACTGCCAGGGCAGGGACTCACTGATTTAAAAAGTCTAAAGCACATTGAGGAAATAAGTATCTCCAGCCTGAAAAGATTTGCACAGGTTTGTTGAGTAGGAATTATATCTATATCTATATCTATATCTATATCTATATCTATATCTATCTATATATATGGATATATGGCCTGGTGCACGAAATTCATGCACAGGAGTGGGGGGGGGGCGTGCCTCAGCCTGGCCTGCACCCTCTCCAATCCGGGAACCCTCGGGGCTGCTGGCTCCTAACCGCTCACCTGCCTGCTGGCCTGATCTTCCTAACTGCTCTCCCCTGCCAGCCTGATCCTCATAACTACTCTCTACCTGCCTGATAACCTGTAACTGCCTCTGCCTCAGCCCTGCCACCATGGCTTTGTCCGGAAGGACATCCGGAAGGTCATCTGTAAGATGTTCAGTCTCATGAGCATATTACCTTTTATTAGTATAGATTTTAAAACCCCAGCCTAAAACAAAACAAATGCATTTCCTTTTTAGCTATCTATCATGGAACTAATTTTTTTTATTCATCACTAGAGTCCCGGTGCACGAAATGTGCACTAGTGTGTGTGGGGGCCATCCCTCCACCTGACCTGCACCCTCTCGCAGTTTGGGAGCCCCCCGATTGATCACCCCACCGGCCAGTGGCCTGGGCCTCCCTCAGCGAGGCTATCATGGGGTGATTGCAGGGCCCCCAAGCAATCGTATCACACCCTCCTTGGCTGGACTGGTGCCAGTGGGTGTCGTAGAGCAGTCATCCGGACGGTCGTTCCGCTGTTGGCTGTTCGGTGGATTTGCCTATTACACTTTTATTATTATAGACGTGCCATAATTCTCTGCCCTTTTCTGCTGCGCTCACCCTTGTTTCTGTGGGTTCCACAGGTCGGCCTGGGTAAACCGACACTTTCACACACGAGTGTCAGAACAGAAATAATGCTCTGTGATAGAATTTGTAGACTCGTCACTGCCAGTGTACGCATCCCGCTAAGAGGGTCGCTCCCATTTTTGTGCCAAGCACAATTAGCTACTAAAATGTGAAGGGGTAGGTAGCACTTAGCTGTGACTGAAATGAAAAGTGTGCAGGCTTTCAGATGAAGTCTCACCCAATCATCCAGAAATAGCTCAGGCGGGGTGGGAGGGAATAGCTCAGGGAAAAAATGGAAGGAAGACATCATGAAGAGAGGACTCTGGCCCTGTTTGCGTGAGCATACACCGTGAGGTGAGATTTTCTGTCTGTGCAGTAGGCACACAGTAATTTCCCTATCTAAGGAAGAGTGGTCACCCACAAACATTTCATGTAGGACATCGTTGTAACCTATGTTCGCTCCATATATGGATTTAAGAGAGGAAGGGAGAGTGAGAAGGAGATGGAAACATCCATGATGAGAGAGAATCATGGATCGGTTGCCTCCTGCACCCCCCCGCCCCCCACTGGGGATGGAGCCTGCAACCCGGGCATGTGCCCTGACTGGGAATTGAACCATGACCTCCTGGTTCATAGATCGATGCTCAACCACTGAGCTACGCCAGCCAGGCCTATGTCCACTCTTAAATCTCTGTCTTCATTAATAGCATTGGGATCTAGCGAGAGCTGGAGCATGGTCAGGGCTCTGAGATGAGGGTCAAAGTTGCATTTTCTTGCTCAGTTCTTGCATTCTCCCTGTGGGACAGGTAGCATCCTAATCCCATCCTGTTGACCAGCAACTGAGTTGGAGAAATGGGGGAAACGTCTCCTGGTCCAGCTGCGGCATAGAGCTTCTAATGGTGGCAGGCACAGGGGGCCACCTGGGCCTGTGCGCTCCCCACTTCTGCTGGGAAGAATTGGGTGTATTAGACAGTTACAAAGGGGAAACTGAGTCAAGATCTGTGAGAAAACATTAACATTTTCATGTGGAGCAGTTTTCGGAGTTTTGCATTTTGTGCCAAACCTAGGAGAGTTTTGCCTTGGGTGCTTAAATCTTGCTTAAACCCATATCCAATATCAATGTTAAATATCAATGTTAAAACCCTCTAAAGCAGCGGTTTTCAACCTGTGGGTCGTGACCCCTTTGGTGGTCCATCGACTCTTTCCCAGGGGTCGCCTAAGACCATCCTGCATATCAGATATTTACATGACGATTCATAACAGCAGCAACATGACAGTTAGGAAGTAGCAACGAAAATAATTTTATGGTTGGGGCTCGCCACAACATGAGGAATTGGACTTTTTAAAACAATATATTTTATTGATTTTTTACAGAGAAGAAGGGAGAGGGATAGAGAGTTAGAAACGTCGATGAGAGAGAAACATCGATCAGCTGCCTCCTGCACACCTCCCACTGGGGATGTGCCTGCAACCAAGGTACATGCCCTTGGCCGGAATCGAACCCGGGACCCTCAGTCCGCAGGCCAGTGCTCTGTCCATTGAGCCACACCGGCCTGGGCTTTTCTTCTCCTTTTATGCCAAAGAACTAGGAGCAGTCCGTTTTAAACTGCGGCCTGACACACTTAATACTCTCTTGTTTTAGATTTGAATGCTCTTTGACGGGGGCCAGAAGAAAGGATGCCTCCTCGTCCTCTTAAAAGCTTAGGCGTTTTCGTGTGGCAGCTAGGCACACCTGTGCGAGAACAGGGCCAAAAGGGAGTTCGTAATGGATCGCAATGAAGCCAGACTTCGTCTCCTTCCGGTATATCCCTGCCGAGGGATTCACGAACACATCTAAGTGGTACTTAACGCTCCCCCACCGCACATCGTCGGTAGACTTTAAATAAAATCGACCTGAACCGGGGCTTTGAACTTGGCAAGCCAGGGAAGCTGAGTAGAACTTTACTGATGAGCTTGCAAAAGCTAGTTCAAGTTCACGAAGATATCATTAAAAAAACACGGCGGCAGGGACACCTGATAAAGTCCACCTTTTAAATAATTCAAGAGATGAAGCTGCTTTCTGCACCTTGCTGGGCTATTCCTAGAGACACTGATGTTGTTTGTGTTTGAAATGTATCACTGTGCTTATTAAGAAAGAACATGTGCCAACATGCAATTATACCTTTTTTCTTTATTAATTAAGGTATTATTTACATGTCCTTATTCCTCCCTTGCCTTCCCCCGACCCCTCTGTTCATGCCCTCACCCCCCTGGTGTCTGTGTCTATTGGTTATACTTATATGCACGCATACAGGTCCTTTGGCTATTATAATTTTTTAAAACTATACTAGATGCCCTAGCCGGTTTGGTTCAGTGGATAGAGCATCGGCCTGCGGACTGAAGGGTCCCGGGTTCGATTCCGGTCAAGGGCATGTACCTTGGTTGCGGGCACATCCCCAGTAGGAGGTGTGCAGGAGGCAGCTGATCAATGTTTCTCTCTCATCGATGTTTCTGACTTTCTATCCCTGTCCCTTCCTCTCTGTAAAAAATCAATAAAACTAGAAAAAAAAAACTATACTAGACACAATAGCCTCAATGAGTTACCATGAAGTTTAAAAGCCCAAAAAGTAATTTGTTTTGGGACTGTGTGTAATGAACATTTGAAAGTTCAGAAAAATAATATATTTGATGCCCAGTGTCTGGTAAGAGCACTTCATATTTAGTTTGTGCCACTATCTTACCTCCTCAGGGCCGTGGTTCTGGGCAGCAGAGGTGCTGGTCTTAGTCCTCATCTTACCTTGCTCTTAAGATTTGACCTTGGGCCCTGACTGGTTTGGCTCAGTGGATAGAGCGTCGGCCTGCGGACTCAAGGATCCCAGGTTCGATTCCGGTCGAGGGCATGTACCTTGGTTGCGGGCACATCCCCAGTGGGAGGTGTGCAGGAGGCGGCTGATCGATGTTTCTCTCTCATCGATGTTTCTAGCTCTCTATCCCTCTCCCTTCATCTCTGCAAAAAATCAATGAAATATATTAAAAAGAAAAAAAAGACCTGACCTTGGCCTTGTCACATGACGATTAGTGATGGGGACACCATCTATCCTTGGTCCAAAACAAGAGTTAATCCTGAAACTTGCAAGTGAACCATTGGAAAAGGAGCAAAGGACACATTTCCTTTCTGTGGGGGCAGAGGGGTGTGGACTTGATAGGATATCAGCTTCCTGCTGTTGGTCTAGCCCCAGTGGGAGGATCCCTGGACCACAAATGAAATCAGCAAGAAAGACAGCCCAATCTCTGGGTAGAAATGAAACCCTAATTTCCCCTCACATACCTTTCAGCCCAGCCTGGCTCTCCCTGGTCTTTTATATCCTGCGTATCATGCTTCTGTGCTACCTCACGCCCAGTTCCTCTTGCTCAGGAGGCCCCTCTACTTATCTTTCTTTAACTATTTTTTTATTGATTTCAGTGAGGAAGGAAGAGGAAAAGAGAGAAACATCAATGATGGGAGAGAGTCACTGGTCGGCTGCCTCCTGCATGCCTCCTAATGGGAATCGAACCCACAACCCCAGCACGTGCTCTTGACCAGACTCAAACCTGGGACCCTTCAGTCCGCAGGCCAGTGCTCTATCCACTGAGCCAAACCAGCCAGGGACCCTTTATTTACCTTTAGTTCAGTGCTTTAAGACTTCATAGCCCACCCCTGTCCAAAGGTACTTTCCCCTCCTTTGAGTAGTACCAATGTGGACGTTTCATTGTTGAGCGTAATGAAGGACAACCTATCCTTTATTAATTATACTAGAAGCTGGTGCACAAATTTGTGCATGGGCGGGGTCCCTCAACCTGGCCAGCGATCGGGTTGATTGGGGCTATCTCATCCAGTCCAGATCAAGGCAATTGGGCAGCCAGTATGTGTGTGTGTGTGTGTGTGTGTGTGTGTGTGTGTGTGTGTGTGTGTGAAAGTGGGGGCGGAGGATCACGCGAGGTTGGCTATAGGAGCACAATGACCATCAGGGGGCAGCTCCTGCATTGAGTGTCTGCCCCCCGGGTGGTCAGTGCACATCCTAGCTAACCAGCTGGTCATCCAGTAATCCAGTTGTCCGGTTGTCCTGTCTTAACAGTTGCTTAGGCTTATATATATAATTTCCTCCATAATTATAGTCTTGTCATGTAGTCATTCATTCATTCATTCATTCATTCATTCAGCAGATGATGGCTGAGTACTGTAACAAAGCAGATACTGAGCTAAGACTAAGACTTTTCCTTTAAAGGAAAGATAATGAGAAAGACATAACAGGGAGAAGGGTCAGCCTGTGCCAAGGCAGAGAGGCACTGTGTTTGCTTTTTGTGAGGTGACATGTAGTGCTGAATAAGAGAATGAATGAAAGGACACATGAGTCAGGAAAGTAAGCAGGTGGTTAGGTGGGTTTGAAGAATTGTCAGTGGACCTGTCTAACTTGGTCAGCAGATAGAGACTGAGCTCAGATAGCAGAGCACCTTATAGGCTGATTAGGTTTTATCTCGAGTTAAGGGAAGTGTTAAAGAGATTTTAGCAGGGTAGCAGCCTGGTCAGATTGCATTTTGGAAGGAATTTCCATACAGTATCTCCTTTAATCCTCATAAAAACAGTGTGTGTGTGTGTGTGTGTGTGTGTGTGTTACTCTTCATTTTTGAGCTAAATGATGCACAGTGAGATGGAGGAACACGGAATGACTCCATAGCATCCGATGTGCAGATCTAGCATTGGAATCCAGGCAATTTGGTTCTAGGTTTCCTCTTTCTGGACATATTGAATATGCAGGTCCTGTAGACATCAAACTGATGTGGATAGTGCTTAGGTCATTGGAGCTAGTGTCTAAGAAGAGGCGATACGTGGATTTAGCAGTCATCTATATATATAAAAGCCTAGGTGACCATTACAACCAAACAACTGGAATGACCAAGCTGTCCCCGGGTGGTCAGTGTGCTCCAACAGACAATCTCCCTTGACCAGCCTGGTGACTGTCGCCTCCTCTCCCAACCCTGCCAGGGCCATTGGGCCCTGGGACTGGGACAGGGACAGGGATAGGGGTGGGTGGCAGTGGATATGGCTTCTTTCTCAGGGGGCCAAGGGCTGGCTTCCTCCTCAAGGGCCGGAGGCCAACTTTCCATGCCTTGTCCCTCAACCCGACAGCAGGCTCTGATCGATCTGGCCCTGATTAGCCCTGACTGCCAGCCAGGCCTAGGAACCCGGTGCACGAATTCATGCACTGGGCCTCTAGTTAATATATAAATGGTGACTTAAATCATTTTAGCTTGTGACATTATCTACATTGAGGGCAAAAAGGGATATGAGAGATTTCGAGGGCAGAGCTATGAGGGATGGTGCGTTTTTCCTTCTATTTGTTTGTTATTGTGATTTGTTTTCTGTTTGTCTTGTGCACAGAAGCTCATTCACTTCTAAACTAATCTAGCAAGTGACATTTGAGGTGGTAAAATGATTTCAGGAAAATTGGGGGCACACGCCACCATTTCTAAGTGTTAAACTTCAGAGACCTCACAGACCAACCCTAGGATTACGGTATTAACCTCCTAGTATCCAAAAAAGTAACTATTTAGGTCAGTGGTTCCCAACCTTCCTTTGGCCGTGCCCCACCTAAGCGTCTCTAACATCCTGGTGCCCTCCCACCCCGCCCCCCGCCACCATGACATAGAATTCTTGTTATTTAAAAAGTGAATTCCTATTCACATGGAGGAAGCCTAAAAGACCATGAACTTGGTCTAAACAAGCTTCCAAAAAAGCTGGCATTTATGAGAGAGAAAAATACAAGGATAAAAGCACAGTGGAAGGGCTGAGGAAGAAACCACTAAGAAATTGTTAAAAAAAATTAATAATATGAAGTGATATGAAAAAATAGCAAAGTTTCAAAACATAGAATAGAGAACTGAAATGCATAACTATGTCACCATATATATTTATAGACTGTCTATGAGGCCCTTAGAACCATAAGAAATGCAAAAGATTCACTGTTAATAACTCATTCTCGAATTGCCCCCCCTTAAACCTCAAATTGCCCCTGTGTCATGTGCCCCACATTGGGAACCACTGGTTTAGATTGTCCGACAACAAATTTATCTTCAGTTCTTTTGAACCTTTTTTTTTTTAAATTGTAATGTCATCTCCCGTAAGTACCTGGTCCATTTTCCTTGGGGAAGAGCATACATTTCCTCCACATCAGCCTCCAAGTTCAGTTCGTCACCCTCAGGAATCATCCCCAATGAACCTTTTCAGCATCTTCCTGTTTGGGGACTTTTAAAGACGAGGACAATCAGGACACATTCTTTTTCATCTTTGCCTCCCGTCATTTTCTCCGGCAGGGGTCTCGTCGAAAATGCTTGATTTTTCCTTCCCCAATTAGGACTCTTCAAAGGCAAGAAAATGAGGCTTGGGCCCAGGTTTCCTTGAAAATGCTTCTAGGACCGAGGCAGCTCTAGTGTTTGAAGTCCCCCCCCCCCCGGCCCACCCCAGAGCTGCAGCCCTCGTAATAGCAGCATTAGTTCTTAGCTCCATTTTCCAGGGGAGCAACCCTTTCATGTGGGACTTTGCTACTCTGCTACCATGCTTGAAAGATAAAAACCATTTTGATGTCTCTGGTCCTAGTACATATGTGTAGCTTCATTTCTTAGCTTAGTAAGCAGTGATGGTTATCCCTGGGTTTCTCTTTCCTAGTATTCCACGTTAATTAATGGAGATGAAAACTACACAACTAATTTAAAAGGCTGGATGAAAGAAGGTGAAGGAATTGAGCAAACACAGACACACACACACACACACACACACAAATACATTGACATAGACAATAGTGTGGTGATAGCCAGAGTGAAGAAAGAGGTGGAAGTGAGCAAAGGTTAGGAAAATGGGGACCAAAGAGACTTTGCTTGGGGTGATGGATGTGTGATGCAGTGAGCAGATGATGTTTTGTTGAGTTGTGAACCAATGTCACCCCAATTATTGAAAGAAATGTAATAGAATTGTAGAACATAATATAAGGAAACCATCTATCTTCAACATCAATGTTGAAACAAGGCAATTAGATGCGGAACAAAGTATGCTAAGTTTAAATTTTGTCATGGTTTGGGTCCATAGATATTGGCTGAAGTTGAAATACTTTCTTTCAGAAGAATGGAATCATTCCAGTATATTTTTTATGGTTATTTATTTCTGTAATTATTAATGTTTTTTGGGAGCTGATAGTTCTTGAGGTGATACAACTTTTACCTAAAGTTGAGTGCTTCTATTTGCTCAACTAACTTCAATAAAATTAAATGCTCTCAAACTAAAAAAAAATTGCCCTCATGCAATTTGTGACATTATTTATACTCATTCATACACACACACACATCTATCCACTTTTCTACTCATTTAGTCTCTCTCTCTCTCTCTCTCTCTCTCTCTCTCTCTCTCTCTCTCTGTTGGTTTATATTCATTCATATTCATATTTACATTGAAATGCATATTTATATTTAGATGTATACATGTGAATTAAAATGTATGGTATAGCATTTTCCTAATGTCCACAATAGTTCTTTCTATGTAGGTGAATTTTTTAAATTTCCCTTTTCTTTTTTGTTATATGATACTAGAGGCCCAGTGCACGAATTCGTGCATGGGTGGGATCCCTTGGCCTGGCCAGCGATCAGGGCCAATCAGGCCGTCTTGCCCAGTCCCAATTGGAGTGGGGCCAGCTGGTTGAGGGGAGGGGGGGAAGGACTGAGGGAGGTTGGCCAGCTGCAGAAGGTTGGCTGTGGGAGCACACTGACCACCAGGGAGCACCTACTACATTGAGCATCTGCCCTCTGGTGATCAGCGCTCATCATAGCGACTGGTCAATGTTCGGTCGATCAGTCATAACGGTCGCTTAGGCTTTTATATATATATAGATTTATTGCTTTTGTTCAAATAATAAATAAGCAAAGTTATTTTCCAAACAAAAATATGAATAAACTCATCATGTATAAGCCCTAAGAATATTTGAAGTCATTATTCCCTAACCTATTGTCCCACATGTAACACTTTCTTAGAAAACACTGTGTCACACCCTTTGCAAGGGAGGGAAATGTTTATGGACATAAATACACCATGGTCCTCCCCAAAGCCCATGTCCCCTTTGCCACCAAAAAAGGGCTATGAGTTGAATAACCAGGATTAGAATCATCCCAGGTGTCCAGGAGCCCTACAGAATCTTGGAATCACGTGTCCTTTATTTAGAAAGTCAAATGGGTTCAAGGTCAGAGCGCAAACAGCTTAGAACATATCCAATGACTTAGCATAGCTCAAGAAACTAGGATCATAAAGAAAACCCATTGTTTTGGTCTTGGAAAATATGATTAACTTTTTGATTAACCACAGCCCCGGAAATTGGATTCCATATCTATTCTTCCTTGAATCTTCCCGTTTCCTAATGATAATCCAAACAGATAATGGCAAATACCAGCAATGATAATGCGGCCCTGAAGAGGCCTTAGGCGAGGACAGTAAGGGGACATGGTCAGGGCCCAGCTGTGTTTACCCTTGAAGAGAACATGTGTTTTTTATTAGACCATCTTCTCTCTCCTGGGCCTTCTCCCAGAAGCTTCCGCTCAAAACAGGAGCCAATTACAGAGCTCAGAGCGGGTCTTGATGCTATCAGCAAAGTTGGACACCATAGCAACAAGCTCCAGGCTTTCGTATGTGTGTGTGTTAATATATTTTATTGATTTTTTTACAGAGAGGAAGGGAGAGGGATAGAGAGCTAGAAACATCGATGAGAGAGAAACATCGATCAGCTGCCTCTTGCACACCCCCCACTGGGGATGTGCCCGCAACCAAGGTACATGCCCTTGACCAGAATCGAACCTGGGACCCTTGAGTCCACAGGCCGACGCTCTATCCACTGAGCCACACCGACTAGGGCTCATGTGTGTTTTTAATTGCACCACAGCAGAGGCCGAAACCAACCTAGAGCAGTTGCATTTATGTAGGGGTAAAATATTCAAATACAGTCTGGGCAAAGAAACGCAAATCTGTTTCCTCAGAGGTTTGGAAGCAATTGTCAAGGAGGCTGTACACCGGTTTGGAATAATTGCTTGCCTAGCAGGGTGCGCTGGCTCACTTCTGTTCCATGGCTGTGAGTGGCCAGGCTCCTGTGGTGAAGGCCACGGTGACCCCTGTGCCCTGAGATGGGGAGAGAGAGGCCTTCTGGGCTGCTGGATGCTAATCCTTTATCCTTCCTCTATTTCCCTTCCCCCTCATCCTTCCCTATCCGTCCAAAATCCATAAGTGTACAAAATGTCTTCATTTGCCAAAGGCTGTGTGCGTCTGTTTAACAGACACCTAAGCCCTCTCATTCTCTCTTTTTAGATCATCTGGACACACACAAGACAAATTAGTGCAAAATGCTCTCAGTCATGTGTCGGGTGGAGTCAGGGTGACGAATGCTCCCCTCTTGGGCTTTCAGACCCTCTGGGCAGCACTGTGTCCCAGGGTCAGCCTCCCAGGGGTGTCCTTGGGGACTGCCTGGTCCCTTGGTGTCAATGAAGACATATTGAGTTCCCCATGAAAGAAGGAGCTCCAGGTCTCGACATCCGGATATTTTGTGAGGTGTCAATCCTATTTTCCTTGATGGAGCATGTTCAGCCTTGGTTGGTTCTAATAAAGATTAGGGCAGCGGTTCTCAACCTGTGGGTCGCGACCCTTTTGGGGGTTGAACGACCCTTTCCCAGGGATCGCCTAAAATACATCCTGCGTATCAGATATTTACATGACGATTCATAACAGCAGCAACATGACAGTGATGAAGTAGCAACGAAAATAATTTTATGGTTGTGGGTCACCACAACATGAGGAACTGTATTAAAGGGTCGAGGCATTAAGAAGGTTGAGAAACACTAGATAAGGGAGTTCTAATAAAGGGCCACACACCAACAGAGTCTAGGATGCAGTCTTTAGCAGAGAATTTTATAATGACCTTGATTTAAACAAGTCACTGGACTAATGACCTTAATTTTCTTACAGCAAATGTCTGTTGAAGTCCTTGCTATTTAAGGAGATTCCTTAGCAAGCAACAAAAGGCAGCTACTATTATGCATTGACAACTTTTGCAGTTCAAGCCCAGCCTTAGAAATAAGCTTAATTGGAACCAACCCAATAGTCTTCCAGGTCAGTCTTCAGATTCTCAGTATTTAAAAAACATCCCCTAATTTTTTAAAAAGAAAAGCTCTTTCTCTTCTCTTTTCTGTCTTCCTTCCTCCCTTTCCCCCTTCCCTCCTCCCTCCTCTCTTATTTTCTTTCTCGTTCTTTTCTGTGTTTGTTTTGGAAGGATTTCTCTTTTGTTATCTGGGACCTAAATTATTTATCAGCCATAAACCTACAGTCATAACCAGCCACTAACTTACTAAAACCCATAGACAGTAATCATGTTATTAACTCAACATGTGAAAAATACAGTCTTTTTTTAAAAAATATTTTTTATTGATTCTTTACAGAGAGGAAGGGAGAGGGATAGAGAGTTAGAAACATCGATGAGAGAGAAACATTGATCAGCTGCCTCCTGCACACCCCCCACTGGGGATGTGCCTGCAACCAAGGCACATGCCCTTGACCGGAATCGAACCCGGGACCCTTCAGTCCACAGGCCGATGCTCTATCCACTGAGTCAAATCGGTCAGGGTGAAAAGTACAGTCTTGGTGACGGCAAGAATTTAGGAGATAGGCAAAGAGTCCTGTGACCTCTACTCCAAATGGGACCAAACAGAAGACACCTATTGGGTTGGTTTTCCAACATAATTTCTCTGATGTCCCCAGTTCTCCCAGCAAAGTGGGCTTTTCCAAGCCATTGCTGTTGGAAGACCCTTGACTCCTGGTGAGCTGGTCCAGGGTTGGACACCTCATACCCTACCTCGATCTGAGCCAGTAGGTGTCAGAGAGCTAAGCATCAGCCTTTGTCCCTGTCAGACAGAAGGAACACACATAACAACCCATGACTCAGGTTGCTGGGTTTACTCCGGCTTTTCAATGGACTCAGGTGGGATTGTTCAACTTCTCCTCTGCTTCCGAACAATATTTTCCTTGCAAATCTCATGATGCCAGACTCAAGGAATGATTTGCTGTGAAAATAATTTTAAATTATATATAAGGAGATTCTGATAGCTAATATGAAGAAGCATTGAAGAAGGGATTGGATATAAATCTACAGTTATCTTTTACTCCCCCACCAGTGTGGCTCAGTGATTGAGTGTCGACCCATGAACCAAAGAGGTTACTGGTTCGATTTCCAGTCAGGGCACATGCCCGTGTCGTGGGCTCCATTCCCAGTAGGGGGTGTGCAGGAGGCAACTGATTGATGTTTCTATCTCTCTATCCCTCTCCCTTCCTCTCTCTTTCTAAAAAAGAAAAATTAGTAGAAAAACATATTTATAATTATCTTTCTCTCTCCGCAGAAGCTCTAAGGCTTGGTAGTCTTGCTAGGCCCTGGGGTTATCCCTGTTGATTTTAAGAATGGTTGATGATAATTAGAGGGTGATTTCTTTTCTTTGTCATTGATTTCTGTCTACTTCTTTTTATTCTTTCAACATTAAAAAAAAAACACAACAGATGAAATGAAATTGAACGCAATGGGAATATAGACAATTGATTCCTAATTATGGTTCATTTAAATGATCAAAACACACATTCAAATGAGGAGAAGTATTTATTGAGACATCTGCCAAAAACTCCAAGTGGAATTTTGGAAAAGTTGAAATATAATTCAGTGTATTGTTTCGCATGCCTTCAGTTTTAATGGGTTATTATTCCATTTGATCACATACCTGCTTCTCCCATGTTTCCAATGATTTTAGATATTGCAATTATAGGAATAGTTTAATTTCTATTAAAATATCTTGCTACCCATTCCTGTGTGTAAACTGTAATGACTTCTATACCATAGGAATTTCTGAAGTTTAGGCAATTCATGGCTTTTTATCCACCTGAGTGATAGTTATATGTTTAATCGCATACATCAAATTTGTACACAAAAGATGCAGTGTGACGAGCCAGGGTTATACAAATAAACAAAACATTATAACTTTTATGTTATAAAGTAACATAACTTTTGTTATAAAAGAATAAAATGCTAACATTAAATTTTTAGTGAGTATTTAATAATTCAATTAATACAGTAATTTCATATTCATGGTTCCGTATGTTCTCCTGGGAGGATGTTTTCTGCAAGAGCTGAATTGGCTGAAGATGTACAAAGAAATTGCTCTGTGCAGGATCAGTTCTTTTTTAGGGAAGATTCCTAGACTCTAGCAAGCAGCTTTGCTTGTTTGGAGAAAGTTCTAGTGGCATTCCAAAATAGGGTGTTCCATTGCATAGGTACACGGAATACAATATTCTATGTAGAATGTTCATCCTTTATCAATGATCTCTATCTCCCAAACAAGCTCTTGATTGGCTGAACACCTATGAATGAAGGTCTACGCATCTAATAACGTATTCAGAATATAATCTGAAACAAATTATTCTATCACAAAAGTACCTGAGGACAAATAGAATGCAAAACCTTACATTTGCTGTAGAATATACGTGATCTAAGCAGAGGAATTCCCCCTCCCCCGCCCCCCCAAAGATGTGTTGGTCCTAATTCAGGCAACCTATGAATGTGTAACCAAACATGGCTTAAGGGATTTTGCAGATGTGATGAAGGTAAGGGCGTCATGATGAGAAGACTATCCTGGGTTGCCTGGTGGCCCCAGTGACACCATGAAGGTCCTTAGAAGTCAGAGGGAATGTGCCAGGGGAAGGAGAGAGAGAGAGAGAGAGAGAGAGAGAGAGAGAGAGCGAGCTCAAGCCGCTGGCTTTGGAGATGGAGGAAATGGCTCTTGGCTATGAGCCAGGGCAAGTGAGCAGCCCCAAGAAGCTGCTGAAAAAACAAGGGGATATCAACAAAGGACAAGTGCTGGGAGGATGCGGAGAAAAAGGAACCCTCATGCACTGCTGGTGGGAATGCAGACTGGTGCAGCCACTGTGGAAAACAGCATGGCATTTCTGAAAAACATTAAAAACAGAGCTTCCATTTGACCCAGTGATCCCACTTCTAGGAATATATCCCAAGAAAACAGAAACACCAGTCAGAAAGGACATATGCGTCCCTGTGTTCATAGCAGCACAATTCACCATAGCTAAGATTTGGCAACAGCCTAAGTGCCCATCAACAGATGAATGGATTAGAAAATGGTGGTACAGCTACACAATGGAATACTATGCTGTAAAAAAAAAGGAACTCCTACCATTTGCAACAGCATCGATGGACCTGGAGAGCATGCTAAGCGAAATAAGCCCGTCGAAGAAAGATAAATATCACATGATCTCATTCATTTATGGAATATAATGAACAACATAAACTGATGACAAAAATAGAGCCAGAGACACAGAAGTATCGAGCAGACTGTCCAACCTCTGAGGGAAGGCGGGGGGTGAGAGGGTAAGAGATCAACCAAAGGACTTGTGTGCATGAAGATGAGCACAACCAATGGACACAGACAGTAGAGGGGTGAGGGCTTGTGTTAGCAGATGTGAGTGGCCGGAGAGAGGTCAATGGGGGGGGGGGAGGAAGGAAACTCACGTAGTACTTTAAACAATAAAGAATTTAAATTAAAAAAAAAAAGAAAAGAAAAAACAAGGGGATAACTTCTGCCTCAGAGCCTTCACAAGACATGCAGCAGAGCCCAGACCTTGAGTTTGATCTAGTGAAACTCATTTCCATTTTTCTGACCCCCTAGAATTGTGAGATAAGAAATGTATGTCGCGCCATGTCTAGTGTAGCTTAGTGGGTTGAGCGCCGTCCAGTGCACCAAAAGGTTGCTGGTTTGATTCGCGATAAGGGCACACGGCCAGGTTGTGGGTTCAATCCCTGGTCAGGCACCTATGAGAGACAACTGATCAATGTTTCTCTCTCACATCAATGTTTCTCTCTCTCTCTTCCTCTCCCTTCCTCTCTCTCTGAAATCAGTCTTTAAAAAAAGAAAGAAATGTGTGTTGCTTTTAAGTTGTTATGTTTGTGGTAACTCATTACAACAGCAATAGGAAGCTAATGCAACAGGTGTATTGTAAAGGCCCATTTTTGTTGTTGTTGTTCATAATTCTTCTAGTTATAGTGTAAGGCTCTCAGTATGAATAACGGCATAATAACTACAGTTTAATACCCCGTTATTTCATGGAGCATTTAGACATGTGCGTGCTGTGCATATGCATTCTAGTAACATATTCAGGGATAAAAGTTCATTTGGCAAATGAGTGAAATTTAATATTTAACAAAAGTAACACAAACAAGCCTCGTCATTGATGGTGGTTGTTTGACGTTTCACGTTTCTGTTAAATTCATCCAAAACTCCTTAATGCTTATGATCTCACTATTTTATTGCATCACTTAAAACCCTGTGTTTTCTGTTTCTTATTCATGGTCTCTGTCTGCTAATTTCACAGGTTGATGTTTATCTTTATAATATGAGCATCTTTGTCACCATTTGTAATCTGAGTCTAGGGACTGATACATGGTAGGGACACAGCACATACTCTTTATAAGCATGGAGTTAAAACACTAAGCTGTCCTTTCTCTCCCATTGAAGGAATCATGGAGATGGCTTAAAATACAAGAGTCAGGTCCTAGCCGGATTGGCTCAGTAGATAGAACATGGGCCTGAGGACAGAAGGGTCCTGGGTTCGATTCCAGTCAAGGGCACATACCTAGGTTGCAGGCTTCTCCCCAGCCTGGGCCCTGGTTGGAGCTCATGCAGGAGGCAACTAGTCGATGTGTTTCTCTCTGTCTCTCCCTCTCTCTCTTCTACTCTCCCTAAAGACAATGGAAAAATATCCTCGGGTGAGGATTAAAAAATAAAAACACAAGAATCAGAATAAGGTGATAAATCAGACATTTCCATTCACTTCTGCCAAGCTTTAAAAGTAACAGAAACTCTTTGAAAGGTAGTTCGACAATATATACAAAGATCTTTAAAAATGTTATGTCTCTTGCCCTCAAGCCCCCTTTCAGGGAATCAAATGTAAGAATAATCATCAGACTTGTATCAGAATAATTGTGATAGTGATGGTTAGGAACAGGGGAAGGGGTAGGGAGAAGTATTTGTGAATTAAAAAATAATGTTTAAGATGTTTTAACAGAATTCTGTGTAGAATGGTACAAGTTCTTTGCTTTCTTCTTTAAGCCTTTAAATTCTCAAGTTTTTGCCATGTCTGTTCATGGGTTATATAGAAGTGTGCTAATTTCCAAACATTCTGGGCATAGGGGAAGGGCTTTCCAAGTTTTCAGTTTGCAGATGATCCCTAATTTAATTCCATTGAGGTCAGAGAACATATCTGTATGATAACAATATATATTTGAAAAATCCATTGAGACTTATGTGGTGGCCCATCGTATAGCCAATCACAGACCATATTCTCTTTGTGCTTGAACAGAATGTCTATTCGGCAGTAATTGAGCAAAATGCTTGTATATATCAGTTGGGTCAAATCGGTGACAGTCTTATCCAGGTCTGCCAGACACTTTCTGAATTTCTATCTATTTGTATCACCAGTAATTGGGAATGAGCAACTGATATCTTCTGCAATTATTATTGAGTGCTTGATATTTCCTTTCAATTTGTTTTTTATTTTATATTAGAGGCCCAGTGCACAAAAATTTGTGCACTCAGGGGTGTCCCTCAGCCCAGCCTGTGCCCTCTCACAGTCTGGGCTCCCCGGGGGATCAGGCCCAAGCTGGCAGTCAGACATTCCTCTGACAGTCTGGGAGCCCTCGAGGGATGTCCACTTGCCAGCGGGGAGCAGGACTAAGTTGCAGTCAGACATCCTTAACGCTGCTGAGGAGGCGGGAGAGACTCCCATCACCACCGCTGTACTGGCAGCCATAAGTCTGGCTTGTGGCTGAGCAGAGCTCCTCCTGTGGGAGCACACTGACTACCAGGGGGCAGCTCCTGCTTTGAGCATCTGTCCCCTAATGGTCAGTGTCTGTCATAGTGACCAGTCATTCTCAGTGGTTCTGCTGTTAGGGTCAATTTGCATATTACCCTTTTATTATATAGGATGTTTTGGATTCTGTTTCTGAATATATATATGCATTTCTAATCAGTATGTATTAGAATTTAAAAAATAATATTGTAATTATTACGTATGCATCTTTTTCTTTAAATGTTCCAATGTTTTTATATCTTTGATTCTAAAGTATGTCTCTTGTAGGGGTTATAGCATTTATTCATTTTTTTAATTTTTTAAAAATCCAATCTGTTGATCTCTGGTTTTTAAGTAAGAGTCTATCACAAAAGTTTTTTGGTGCAAAGCAGGGACTAATATTTTAGGCATTTCACTGGGGGGTAGGGGAGGCTGGGGGAAGGGCAGGGGAAAAAAGAGATATTTGTACAAATCTTTGTAATAGTTTATAGTTTATGTAATAAATAAATAATTAATTAATTAAAAATTAAAAACAGAAAGTTACAGTAAGACCACTGTAAAGCATCAATTTGTTTGAGATAGAATTCATGACAGTTCATGATCCTTTGTTTGTGCAAATTCACCAGTAAACCAAGTGTGACCTACTGTTATTTTATTTTTTTCCAATGGAAAAAATACTCCCATTTTAGAAATTTCTTTAAGGTGTTCTTTTTTTTTTTTAATCTGCCTCAGGTAATATATCAGAATGAAAAATTTTCTCATTTTTTTTGGACCAAAAATTTTTGCATAACTGGAGCAAGATTAAAATATTGTGGTGTATTTCCTCAATTGAAGCCCATTGAACTATTGAGAGTTGTTTTTCCTTTCCCTAATCTATAATATTAAAAGCATAATATGGTAATTAGACTGGACAACCAAATGACCTTCTGGACCTCATTCCAAACGTCCTTCCGGATGAAGCGGCAGTGGAGGGGGCCAAGGCAGAAACAGTTAGGGGCAATCAGGCAGGCAGGTGAGCAGTTAGGGGTGATCAGACAGGCAGGCAGAGTGATTAGGGGCAATCAGGCAGGCAGGCCAGTGGTTAGGAGCCAGCGGCCTTGGATTGTGAGAAGAGGGATGTCCAACTGTCAGTTTAGGGATCAGGCCTAAACCAGCAGTCAGACATCCCCTGAGAGGTCCCGAATTATAAAAGGGTGCAGGTCGGGCTGAGGGACCCCCTCTAATGCACAAATTTCATACACTGGGCCTCTAGTAGAATAATGATGCACATTGGAGAAAAATCTCTGGTTTATTGCTATCCATACACGAACACCCAGTCCATTTCATGCAACCATGAAGAAAGTACACAGTCCACAGCTCACGCTTATGAAAATATGTGCGTTGACATAAATCGTTCCCTTTCACTGCATTAATATGTCAGAATGAACTCCACTAAGTATTTTGTTCTAAGGTAACACGTACATCCTTCTAATGATGGAAACACTCAGTTCAACCTTATTTGTCCTTTTTTGGGGGGGAAATGTAGATTTTACTACCCACCCCATCACTCACTCAGTTTATGGCTGGCATAATTTTCCTGCTTTCCTACAATATTTCACAGGAGTTGATTTAAAGATTTCATCACCTGGTATAACCTATGTTTGCAGCTTGCTGGAAAAAACACTAATAAACCAGAGGTGGGCACAGAAGCCAGGGTTCTACCCCTTTAATGGTTCAATAGAAAAATGTCTTGTCCTTTGCTAACATAATCCCGTCTCGTGATCCCTACTCTCTTTATTTTATTCTCCGTAAACCTTATTTTGACTGCGGGATAACGTTTGAATAAACCCTAATTTTGGTTAGTGCCCTTTAGCTCACGCCAAATAACTGTGTAGGGTGCCATTTCCTGGACTTTAAAAAAATAAAACAAAAAGGATTATGTGAAGAACTTAATCTGTGACTCAAAAATAGGATTTTGAACAGCACTGCTGTATTATCACGCAAGAATGACACCATATCTTCCAGGAGGCCAGAAGGGGGGTGAGGGAACATTGGCAGGGAGCCAGAGCGTCGTGTTAACCCCAAGCAGAGGTGATTTTTAATGCTGCCCCATCACTCATGAAATATTACATATATAATTTGTCCTCACAAGAACCAGCGTGCTCTCGGAGGAAACATTAAGATAAACAGCTTCTTTAACTCTTTTGTACCTTGGTCATATCTTGCTTTGGTGAAGCCATAAAGAGGGAAGGTGAGATTGATGTTGGGCAGATCAGCGGGGTCATCGTGTAATGTATTACGTATTTATGACTCGGAAAGATCAAAGGATGTGTTGGTTGTTTTGGTGGGTTTTTTTTTGGTTTGTTTTTTATGCACATAACTTGGCAAATGGAGTTCGTTGCCGCGTTCCGATAGGTTCCAAGGGGCTTCAGTGAAAAGACCTGGCGCCCTACCTGTAATTCTCTTTGTCAAGACACTGAGTGATGGTGGGATCTGAGAACGCAGTACCATCCTGTGTTACATGGATATGTACACACACACTCCATGTGTGTGCATACAGCCACTGGTCCATCGGTAGCGTGTGACAGCATACATGCTCTGTGTAAACATACCCCACTGTCTAATCAGAGCCTTAGACAAGATAGGGGTATCTGCATGTATCAATAAACTACGCATTTGTGGTTTTTAAAATATAGATATTTCTATTTGTTTCAGAGAGGAAGGGAGAGAGAGGGAGAGAGAAACATCAACGGTGAGAGAGAACCATCCGTCGGCTGCCTCCTGCACGCCCCACACCAGGGACCAAGCCCCCAACGTGGGCAGGTGCCCTGACCAGGAGTCGAACCACTGACCTCCTGGTTCGTAGGTCTATGCTCAACCACTGACCCAAGCCAGCCAGGCAAGCTTTGCATTGGGAGAACTCTGTTATTTTTCCTTAGTATAACATTTTCCAAAAAATGGCAAGTAGAAGCGCTCCCATTCACGCCCTGCAGAGTTTCAGGTGTGTGTTTGTGAGTAAAGTTCTGTGTGGTTTTAGTCGGACAGTCGGACGTTTTGAAGGATGAGCGGGTTGGGTTGCGTTGCACGGCAGGGATGTAGGTGCTAAAGTGAGATACAGCTCCCGCCCCACAGACGGCAGCCTACCGAGAACCTAGAGGCCTCCCTGCTCTCTGTTCCCGCAAAATTTTGCTTTGTGTCTGATGCGTGTGTGCGCACATTTGGTTGATTCAGTCTAGACCAAGCATGTCAAACTCGTGGCCCACGGGCCGCATGCAGCCCACAATGAATTTTTTAAAAATGTTTTATTGATTTTTACAGAGAGGAAGGGAGAGGGATAGAGAGTTAGAAACATCGATGAGAGAGAAACATCTATTAGCTGCCTTCTGCACACTCCCCACTGGGGATGTGCCCTCGACAAGGCACATGCCCTTGACCTTAATCGAACCCGGGACCTTTCAGTCCTCAGGCCGATGCTCTATCCAGTGAGCCAAACCAATTAGGGCCACAGTGAATATTTTTGCCAATATATCGGCCCAGCCAATATAACGGTATGTAAGAAACATATTGTCTTAATAAAAATTTCATAACTAAATTTTTACAATATCCTGTTAAACATAATTATTAATAATGAACTACAACATTCGCTAATCACTGATGACTGTCATCGTGTTGCATTCGTTTCTCTTACGTGCCTTACGCGCAGGTGCACCATTTCTCTCCACTGATACCAGCAGCGAATATTTTAGCAGCCGATGGCCACATCATTCATCTTGGACTGACCTGTTTGGTGTGCGCAACAGGAAATAGTTTGCTTTCGGAGAACAAGAAAAATAGGTTTATTTGTGCAGTTACTCAGTGTCTGATAAGTTAATGTTAAAGAAAAAATATTAATTTTTATTAAAATGTTCTATGATTTTATGTTAACGATGACTCATGTATCTCAGCCCTTTGCATTCAGCATGTCTCTATGGAAGTAAAGTACGTTTCTATGAACATGGAAGCTTTTGTTGTTTTGTGGCCACATCCACATAAACCTTGTTTATTGGACCTGTGTGAGCCTGTGAGTTTGACATGCTTGGTCCAGACATTCCTTGGCCATTCAATCAGCATTGTTAACGAGATCAAGTGTCTCCTTAAGCAAAAATACTTGACGTTTAAAATTAGAATTTGGAAAAGCAGAACCTTGCATTAAGGTTTCCCGTATACAAATCAGAGCTTTTTCTCTTTGTAAATATCAACAGATTGTTCAAGTTCCACTATCTCAGAATTTTTGCAAAGCGCGGTGCAAAGAATGCACAGACCATTTGGGTCGCTGATGAGGGTCACATCAGGGTGCGTGAGTCAGTGGAGTCCCATCCTCTAGTAAACCCTGGGTACCCGATGAGCCTGCCATTGTCCTGAAAACTCACAACCTAGTCTTGATTGCTGTTGAGCGCTCACACCCCTTGCTTATTTTACTAAGTGCTTACCTAAACGCTCTGATTGAATCCTCCAAACATCTGACGGGTGAGGAGGAGTGAACCCAGGGGAAATAGCAGAGCATGTGGTTAGTGGCCGAGTCAGGATGTGACCCGGCTCTGTCCACTGTCAGGAGCCATTGTTAAAATCATGTTAAGCCCGGATGGCGCGGCTCAGTGGTTGAGTGTCAAACTATGAACCAGGAGGTCATGGTTTGATTCCCGGTCAGGGCACATGCCTGGGTTGCAGGCTTGATCCCCAGTAGGGGGTGTAAGGAGGCAGCCAATCCATCCATGATTCTCTCCCATTATTGATGTTTCTCTCTCTCTCCCTCTCTCTCTCTCCCTCTCTAAAATCAATAAAAATATATATTTTTTTAAAAATTGCATTGAAATAACTTGGTTAGAATATGTTTATGGAAGTATGAGTCTCTGCTACATTAGACATGGTGAGAGAGCACCTACCTGTCTACGTTCATGTTCTGTACCAGGTGACACATCCTTTGTCATCAGGGACTAAGTACTTCCTGCTCCAGTTCTATCGTTTTTCCAGTGGATGTGTCAAAAGTCGGAGTACATTTGCGAAACATTACCGATAAAGTCATCATAGAGTGTGAGGATGTGTCCATGTGTCCATCTGGGATATTGGGATGTAATTTTTTTTTTCTTGTGGTGCCCTGATTTAACTGTAGCATCAGGGTAATGCTGGCCTTGTGCAGCAAGTTTGGAAGTGTTCCCTCCTCTTTAAAGTTTTAGAAGAGTTTGAGAAGAATAGGTATTAACGCTTCTTTAAATGTTTGGTAGAGCCTTAACCGGTTTGGCTCAGTGGATAGAGCGTCGGCCTGTAGACTCAAGGGTCCCAGGTTCGATTCCGGTCAAGGCCATGTACCTTGGTTGCGGGCACAAAAATCAATAAAATATATTTTAAAATAAATAAGTAAATGTTTGGTAGAATTCACTGTTGAAGCCTGCCGGCCTGAACTTTTATCTGTTGGAAGGTTGTTAACTACCAATTCAATCCTTTTACAAATGATAGGTTGGCTCAGCTTTTACTTTTTTTTTTTTCCTGATGCTGCCGCGGTAGATTGTATGTTTCTTGGCATTTATCCTTTCCTTTCTTTAGGTTCTCCAATTTGTTGGCCTATAATTATTATCTGTAGACTTTTATGATCTTTGTGTTTCCGTGCTATCAGTTGTAACGCCCTTTCTTGTGTTTATAATTTTATTTAAGTTTTCTTTTTTTCTTAGATTCACTGAAGGTTTGTCAGTTTTATCTTATTTTTTCAAACAGCCAACTTTTCATTTCGTTCATCTTTTATGTTTCTAGACGCTACTTTAGTGAAATGTGATCCTATCTCTTTTTATGTATTAAATTAACTCAAAATGGATTAAAGACTTAAATAAGCAGATCTGAAACCATAAAATTATGAGAAGAAAACACAGAGAAAAAAATTTGATGTAACTGTTAGTAATGAATTTTGGACATGACCTCAGAAGCTCAGAGAACGAAAGCAAAAATGAACAAATGGGCTTACACGGAACAAAACACTTCTGACGGCAAGAGAAACAATTAACAAAGTGAAGAGACAGTCTGTGGAATGGGAGGATATATTTGCAAAGCATATATATGATAAGGGGCTAATATCCAAAATGCATAAGGCATTCGGACAACTCAATAGCATGGAAACAAATAACCAGATTAAAAAAATGGCCCTAGCCAGTTTGGCTCAGTGGATGGAATGTCAGCCTGAGGATCAAAGGTCCCAGGTTTGATTCCAATCAAGGGCACGTACCTTGGTTGCAGGCTCCTCCCGCGTGTGCAGGAGGCAACCAATGGCTGGGTTTCTCTCACATCCATGTTTCTCTCTGTCTCTCCCTCTCTCTCCCACTCTCCCTAAAAATCAATGGGAAAATATCCTTGGGTGAGGATTAACAACAAATGGACAAGGGACCTGAAGAGATATTTCTCAAAACAAGACATACAAATGGACAAGAAATACATGAAATGATTCTCAACATTACTAATCATTAGGGTAGTGCAAATCAAAACTAAGACAGAGAGAGACAGATAGATATAGATAGACATAGATAGATAAGATAGATATAGATAGATATACATATGGATATGGATATAGATATAGATATAAATAAATATTGGAATAAAATCTTTCTCAGTCACTGCCAACCCACTGTTCTTTCTGCTATTTCTCAATTATTTTCCAGGCTATTAATAAGCCCTAGCCAGGTGATGGAAGTGTCCGCCTTCCTATCTAATCTAATAAAAAAGCAACATGCAAATTAGTCATCACTCCAAGATACCTAAACCATGCCCACCTGTCAATCAGAGTGGCAGTATGCAAATTAACCCAGCCAAGATGGCAGCCAGCAGCCACAGAGCTAGAGCAAACAGGAGGCTTCCGTGGCACTAGCAGTGGAGTTGAAACTGCTCAAGGCAACAATGTTTCAATTATAGAAGCCACAGAGCTGAAGCAAACAGGAGGCTTCGTTCCCTGCCTAGGCCTCCACTCAAAGTAACAAAGTTTCAATTATAGAAGATAAATAAACCCCAGAAACCTGATTCCAGCCAGCCTCCCTGGACCGTTGGGTCAATGGGAGCTGTGGGCAGCCTGAAAACAGCCCTCAGCCCCTCACCCAGGCTGGCCAGGCACCCCAGTAGGGACCCGAACCCTGAAGGGGCTATGAGCAGCCTGAAACAGCCATCAGCCCCTCACCCAGGCTGGCCAAGTATGCCAGCAGTTGAACATCCCCTGAGGGGTCCCAGACTACGAGAGGTCACAGGCTGGGCTGAGGGACTCCCCCCACCCCTGAGTGCACAAATTTTTGTGCACTGGGTCCCTAGTGTAGATATTTAAGCCACACAATATAATGAGGAGTTGATTTGTGAGCTGCATTTCCAGATTTATATTAAACACAGCCACGTGGCTCAGTGGTTGAGCATCAACCTAGGAACCAGGAAGTCAAGGTTCGATTCCCGGTCAGGGCACATGCCCAGGTTGCAGACTCAAATCCCCAGCGTGAGGCCTGCAGGAGGCCACTGATCAATGATTCTCTCTCATCATTGATGTTTCTGTCTCTCTCTCTTTCCTACTTTCTTCCTCTCTGAAATCAGTAAAAACATTTTTTAAAAAAGGATTGGCCTTGTAGTGCCATTCTACTATCCACTAAGTAAATAAGCCAGCAAAATTGTGTGTATGTGTGTGTGTGTAACCAGAAGAATCTAAGCTGCCCACAAAACACTTGGCACACAGTAGGGACATCATAATTACTTGCTGAATAAAAGTAGGAACGATTCAGAGAAAACTCTTGATTGAATGCGTCCTTGCTTCCCTTTAACTTGCCCATTCAGCATCATCAGGCAGATTTTGAGCCCATTATTAATGTTGGCGGCGCTAGAAACACATTCAAAAGAACAATGCTTTTGGAAACAAAGAGCCAAAGTCACTTCGATGCGCAGCGGCCCAGCCTTTTGTGTGTCCTCTGCGGCCGGTGTATGAGGGAGCGTCCCGATGAGCTAATGGGTAATTAATTTAATTATTAATGTCGTTTAATTGTGAGGTGGCCGCAGTCATTAGGCAGCCCTGCTTCCCTCCCTTTTCCTGTGCATTTTTAAAATAAAAATAAGAGGGTTCAGAAGTGAGGCGAGGAGATAAGGGGCCTGGGAAGCTACGAGATGCAGAAGGCGAACAGACACGCAGGACTTGCCGTGAGAGATGACACATGAAGGGAGAACGGCGTTACATGGACATGAGCGAAGGATGGGCTACGTCTTCGTGGAAAATCAACTGGGAAACGGAGGCTGCGCACAGATGGATGCACCTCTGTCCACAGTTGAAACCAAACATAGGAGCTCGGCCACCTGATCACACCTTCGGTGACTGCAGTAGTTGGCGAAGCTATGTGTCGCCATCCTCCTCGGGGTCCCTGGGATGCAGGACCTTTTTTTTTTTTTTTTTTTTAGCATCTTTCGTCCCAGTGTTGTTTAACCCGCAATGAGCCTGCTCGAGGCTCTTCCCCGAGAAATTCACATGCCCTCTCCCGGAAGAACAATATAAAAACAACAACAACCAGGTATCCATTCTGTCCGATTGAACAAATACAAGTCCACCGTTGAGCAGCCCGTCAATGGGGAGGGCAGGAAAGGCAATGGAGCAAGGGGATGCGTAATCTCCCCATCTCGGGAAGTGTCAGGGAGATAAATAGCAGAGTGTCCTCCTCAAAAATATGATTAATCCCCTCCTCGGTCCAGTGCTGAAGACGCAGTGTGTGCAGCTGTTGTAGACAGCAGTCGCGTAGAGGGAGAACCCCGGATGATGGCAGCGGAGCAGAGAGGGCAGAGTGCTGAGGCCTGATTCTCAGGGAGGGCTGCCCCCCCCTCCCCCGCCAGCTTGGCTTCAACTGCGGCTTAAGTAACGCTCAGGTCTCCCAGGCACGTGCACCTGCACCCAGAGTCATGACCTTGAGGGGAAAAGACACGCGGAGGTGGAATCTTGGAGGGACGCTCTCCACCTGCCACTCCGCAGACAGGGAGTGTGGTCTTGAAGCTTTGTGGTATCGACAGCCTGACTCTTTTTTTTTTTTTTTAATTTTTATTGATTTTTTTACAGAGGGGAAGGGAGAGGGATAGAGAGTTCGAAACATCAATGAGAGAGAAACATCGATCAGCTGCCTCCTGCACACCTCCCACTGGGGATGTGCCCGCAACCAAGGCACATGCCCTTGACCTGAATCGAACCCGGGACCTTTCAGTCTGCAGTCTGCAGGCCAATGCTCTATCCACTGAGCCAAACCAGTCAGGGTGACAGCCTGACTCTTGTGTGACTAATGCTCTCCCTGCAGAACTGGATTTCATTCTCAGAGATCAGGAGGCGGTCATGGGGTGGAGGGGTAATTCTTCGTATGGGAAGATTGAGGTGCAGAGATGCTAAGTGACTTGTTGGAGGTTGTGTGCAGGGGGTCCGGGACTCACAATGGGACCCTGTGCCTCTGCAGGGACGTGGCACTGTGGTTATAGATAGAAGCAGCTGGGTAGGACTAGCCAGGAGGACCAGCTACAGGCCCAGATGCATAGACTGAACGTGTGTATCGGCATCTTCTAGGGCATGATGGTAAGCCCCCCTAAGCCATGTGCTCAGCTCCTAAAGGTGGTGTCAGGGAACCTTCCCGCGGTTTTCTCATGCTTTGCAGAAACGTGAGAAGAGGTTTGTGTTGACATGACTCTAAGGCTGCCACTCTACCCAGGTACCTGGGTGATGTTCACTATAGGTGAAGCCAGCAGCCAGAATCCCACATCCTTTTCTTATCCTAGACTCAGCAGATTGGGGTTCAGTTAACCGTTCAAAGCTGTAGCTGTAGCCCTAGCTGGTTTGGCTCAGTAGATAGGGCATTGGCCTGCAGACGGAAGATCCCAAGTTCAACTCCAGTCAAGGGCACATGCCTGGCTGCAGGCTCCATCCCCAGTAGGGGACGTGCAGGAAGCAGCCAATCATTGATTCTCTCTCATCATTGATGTTTCTCTCTCTCTCTCTCTCTCTCTCTCTCTCTCTCTTCCTCCTGAAATCAATAAAAATATATATTTTAAAAAATAGTGAATCATCCTGTTAACCCTGAATTATTTATACATTGCCACGTTTTGGATCACAGTAATTGTTGGATTTCATAACTATCACATTAACAACAAATATTTCCTGCCTCTCCAGCCTCAATTTTTAAATATTATGGGTTATTATTGATCACTATAGAAACAGACATATATAGTAATATGTATACACACATTTATGCATATTCTATGCGTGCAATCATTTCCACTTAGTATTAATCTGAATAAGTCAATGAATAGGTTTTATTGCCCCAGTGCTTGGGGAAGTATTACAAACTCAGTTGGCTTCTTGAAAATTCACAAAAATCTGAAAACTCTTATGGTGAAGAAATAGATTTCACTTCATTCAGCTTGCATTCCTAGTGAGTATGTGAGTGTTTTTCACATTCACCATTCAAGACCCTCAGAATAGCGTTCCGTAGACCATTGCTTAGGATATGAGTCTTACGTCATCGGATCTGTTTCCAGTTATGGTGAGTGCGGTGCAGGAGAGTGGACACACCTGAATTTGGTTTTAAGCAATTTAGGTCACTGCAGCAACAAAACATGTTATTCATCGCCGTGCGAGATAAATTGTGTCCTCTAGCTTTTTCTTTTTTTGGACCTTCCCTGAAATAAATGTGCGTCTAATCAGTTGGTTCCTTTCGACAAAAACACCTAAAATGTTTAAGAGCTATTTTAATGAAAAGAGTAGGCGATTTAGTTTCTGGGATTTGAGGTTGTAGGATATGGATATATCCATGTGCACATCACAGTATCTATTTAGCATGGTAGCAAAATGAGTTACCACTTTTGGAAATGTAAGAAGAATTTTTTTATTATGACATGCGATTTAACATAAGGAAATTATGTAAAAGCTAGAGGCCCAGTGCACGAATTCGTTCATGGGTGGGGTCTGGCCAGCCCGCCCTGATCCGGCCGGTCGGGGGCGGGACCGGCGGGGGGAGGGGCCAAGCATCCCTGGTTGAACTCCTGGCTAAGCGGACAGTTTGCATATTAGCCTTTTATTATATAGGATCTTCAAAATTGTTCAGTGATTAACCAAATGACCACTAAGCCTAAGCTTTTAACTTATAGGTGTGCAAAGAGACTGGAAGTATCACCCTCAGAGTCTTACCTTTCGGCATGTTGATGGTTTAACTTTAGGCACAATAACTACCTCCTGACTCTTTAGCCTCGATTTTTAAGAACACAGAGCTGCCCACACTGACCAGTTTCTGAATCTCCTCAGAGACTTCTTACTAAGGCCATTTCCCAATATGATTTGATGGGATTTTATAACCCAAAAGTGCTCGTTGAAAAGTAAAATCGTAACTCAACCCACAATGTTGGGAATGGGGCCGGATGGAGGTAGTCCCAAAAGATAAATATCAGGTTGGCATTTTCCCACAATTTTTACCTAATTGAAACAAAGAAGACTGTTATGCAAGTTATTGAACTAGAGACAGAAATAAATACTTTGAGTTCAGTTAAAATAGTGATCCATTATTTGACTCGTACCAATTCTTTTCCTGAGTCTCTATTGAAGTCCGATGAATTAAAATGACTTTCAGTACAGTTTGAATATTATATTTTTTTTAAGATTCTGTTTTGGAGGCAGCACTACGGTGCTAAGGAGACGTTTTATTCTGTGGTGGGAGTGAAGAAAACCTGACATCATCCCATATTTCTCCTGATACGTAATCTCTCTGTTAGTAAAACACTAAATAAATTCATGGACCCAGGACCCACACTAACACTAGATGCTTTCAAAGGCCCCCGGTTAATGAGGAATCTTTCAAATGTCACATCCACGGGGCAAACGAACCAATATTGCATAACAAAAACCCCTCGCAAGAAATCTGGTCAATGGCTTACGACAAAAAAAATTAATGTTTTCTGTCAAGAACAAGGGTTAAGTTTGGTATTAATCATAAAATGACCTTTAATTGCCAAACAAAAGCACTTGGTTATTTCACTGCAATCCCGAACTCACCCTGAGCTTTGGGAAAAAAAAAGTCATAATTTTCCCACTATAAATATATTAAAGCGTTAAGCCCGCTCTGCTACTCAATTAGTAAACATGTCAAGAGGTGGGTGAGTTATTCACGGTTCAGAGGGCCCGCCCCTTTTCACAGGGAACTTTTTTTCACTCTAATGAAATGATGGATAATCTGGAAGTAGATGCTTTAAGAAGATATTAATCATCCCCGTGGTAATGCGATTCACGCGTCCCATGGTCTCCAGATGCTGTGACTCACCTTCCTCCCAGACAAAGGGCACCCAAGCCAGGAGAGTCTTTCCGATCGCCTTTCCACAGAGCCCCCACCCATGTGGCTGGCGGGAACGGCAGTGTTAGATTTCAGGGCACCCCTAACCTGAAGTGGTGAGCCTGGCACAAGTCTCGTTCAGCTGATCTCCAGCCCTAATTACTGACATTTCCCCCCCATGGCTCAGAAGACAGTGGGGAAGGACTTGAATGATAGAAGTGGAACATACAGTGTCAACGCTATCAATGTGTTTGCCGGATAAGTCCTTTTCCAGGCTCCTTACGAAATGTTAGCCTTTGTCGGGTCACATTCATGTAGTAAAAAAATGTTTGTTGTTCCTCTCACTTAACGCATTCATTGGTTGCTTCTTGTATGAGCCCTGACAAGGAATTGAACCCACAACCTTGTCATTTCGGGACGACGCTTTAACCAGCTAAGCTACCCGGCCAGGGCCTGACCAGTTGTTATTTAAAGGGAGAAAAATGTTGAGCATGATCTGGGGGCATATCTCTTGAGGCTAACATAGCTCTCATCACAGACTCATTATGAATGCTTCTTGAACCCCAGAAGCTAAAGAAGCAACTGGGAAGGATCCCTACAGCTAAGAGGCTGTTCCATGTAAATTGCCTCAGAATGATAAAACTAAGGGGAAGCAGTAAGGCATTTGTCATCGTGCAGAAGTATTAAGGACTTAGAGTTTAGATAAAAACAAATGGACAGGAGGGTTACAGATGAGGTGATCTCTCGTTGCTTTTTTGGGTACAAGTCTACTCAGAGGCCAGGACTGTCCAGATGATGGCTGACAACACGCATACGTGATCACTAAATATTTGTGCCCACCTGTGTAGACACAAAGAGCTAGAAACACACTTTGGGTCTGCAGGAGAGAGTTGTTTCATTCTTTCCTCAGATTTAGCTCTCTAGCCACCCTTCTACCTGTAGTCTTTTTAATCAGTTGATGTGTCTGACAAACCCATCAACTTATGTCCGCATAAATACACTTACCTTTTGCCTCATGATTTATTTAATTTATTGGGTTTCCTAACTCCAGATACCTGCCCCACCATTCTATCACACTCCCCCTCCCTGCTACCTGGGCCACATTGTCAGTTTCGTCATATCCTACTGCAGATGCATCTCCAAACTTTAAATTTCAGCAGCTAGTTTCAATCTGAGCGATGGATGTCATGTCTCCTATTATCTCATTCCCACTAAACTTCCTCAGTGACCTCAGCATGGGTTACTCTATTTTGACCCTTCCTTGTCTGGTCCACACAGCTGGTCAGAACCCCTAATCTTCCCCCTATCTCTGTCCAGCCCTCTTTTTTTGGTCTGATGCATCCAACCAATACTGTGCAATACTGAGGATATGCACAATAGCGTTTTCTGAAACTCTAAATAGAAGTTGGGCAAAAAAACGAATTTGCTAGATTGTGTTGGTCTTTATGGGCCAAGTAGCTGAGAAAAATGCCTACTGGAATGCATCATAGCACAACTCATTGCCCTAAAGATTTGGAAAGGTCACAGGTCAAAGGTTATTCTTCAAAGTGCCTTAAACAAATTATCTATAATAATAAAAGCATAATATGCAAATCAACCAAACGGCCGAACAGAGGAAGGACTTTCCAGACGACCTTCCGGATGACCTGAACGAAGCCGCGGCTGCTGGAGGCTGTGAAGTCCTACTCATGCACGAATTTCATGCATCGGGCCTCTAGTTCTTAAAATAATTGCATAATTTGCTTAAAACACTGGTGCGCTTCTTCTCCCTCAAACCAATGATAAAATGATTTTCTATCTTAAAATTTTTCTTAGAGCATTAAGAAATAGGTTTACCTTGAGTCACTATTGAGTAATGACAGTGTCATCCTCTCTTTATATGCTTTCAATCACCTCTGAGATCAAGTTTACAACAATGAAATGCAACATAGGTGGTATGTTGTGGAAATATCTATTGTGAATGATATTAGCTTTGTTAAAGGGTACCAGCCACTACCTGGGACCATGGTAGCACAAGAAAAATAACCTGTCCACATTTTCTAGAGATTTCTGGAAACAAAAATAAAAACTCTAGTTGTTAATGCTGGAGCATGCCTCCCCTTGCCCCATTTCTTCTCATAGCCTTCCAACTCAACCTGTGCAAGCCCAGTGCTTTGCCTGACATTACTGCACCCTACAAAACCAGTCCTGGAATTTTCATTGGCCATGACTTATATTTTAGGATTATTTACAAACTAGAGCCCTGGTGCATGAAATCACGCACTTGGTGGGAGGGGAGGTCCTTTAGCCCAGATTGCGAGAGGGTGCAGGCCAGGCTGAGGGACCTTACTGGTGCATGATCAGGGCTGGGAAGGTACGCAGGAGCTTGGCCAGCCAGGGAGGGACCGCAGGAGGGCTCCAGGGTGTGTCTAGCCCGTCTCCCTCAGTCCTGATCAGCTGGACCCCAGCAGCAAGCTAACCTACTGGTCAGAGTGTCTGCCCCTTGGTGGTCAGTGCATGTTATAGTGAGCAGTTGAGCCGCCTTAGCATATCATTAGCATATTACGCTTTGATTGGTTGAACGGATGACCGAACAACTGGACATAATTTAGAAGCATATTAGGCTTTTATTTTATAGGATTCAAGCTGTGCTGGGATATGAACTAGACCAGTGGTTCCCCATGTGGGGCTCACACCCCACAGGGGGGCGATTTGATGTTTAAAGGAGACAATTCGCGAATGAGTTATTAACAGTGAATTTTTTTTTGCATGTCTCATGGTTCTAGGGGCCTCATACATAGTCTAGAAATATATATTGTAGCATAGTTATGCATTTCAGTTCTCTATTATATGTTTTGAAACTTTACTTGCTATTTTTGCATATCACTTCGTATTATTTTTTTAAAACAATTTCTTAGTGATTTCTTCCTCAGTCGTTCAGCTATCCTTTTGTTCTTTTATTTTTCTCTCTCATGGATGCCATGGTCTTTGGAAGCTTGCTTGGACCAAGTTCATGGCCTTTGAAGCTTCCTCCACATGAACAGGAGCTCACTTTTTGAATAATAACAATTATATGTCGTAGAAGGGGGCAACAGGATGTTAGAGATGCTTAGATGGGAGGTGGCCACAGAAAGGGTGGGAACCACTGAACTAGAGTGAGAGGTGTTGATGATGCCTTTGTATTTGCAGTTGAATCGTGTACTCTTCCATGTGGCCTCATTCCTTTCTCAGAGACTTGCAGATGATGGAGCTTGACAAGTAAATAAATGAAAGATACCAAGGCATCGTGATAGGAGGTAGATCTCGCGGTGAGGTTGGCTTAGACTTCAGATTCTGCTCCATCACTTGCTAAGTGGGGGAGATATTCATGTTAGTAAATGCCCGATTCAGTGCCTGTCCTTGGGTGTCTGCTCAGTAATTTATAGTCGCTGAGTTCTTATAGAAATAGAGATCTCGGCAGGGCGGGGAGAAAGAGAATTGGTTGCGTTCTACTCTCTCTCATCAGATCACACCTAGGTATATGTTTTTTCCATTTCTAGGGTCCTCTCTCTAAGAAAAGGGACTTTGATAGATGAGCAGGTGGACCAGGTGAGTGTAGGAAGTGTAAATTATGTCCTGTGAGCAACGGCAGTGGAGGAAAGAATACATCAAAACAGTAGGAGGATTTATAAAACAACCGCAGATCCGCAATGTCTGAGAAAATGTAGAACTACTCACGTGATCCCAGAGAGGAGGACTGAGGCTAGCGTGCGGAAATTCTATGGCAGATTTGGGTCAACATAAGGAAGAACTTAGTCATAATCCAGCTGGTGAGTTACGGGGTGCGAGGAAGTACATCTGTTCAGACAGAGGCCGGCTAACTCTGTGGTCGGGACCCAATAGAGATGGTGGTCTGAATGAGAGTGAATTGGATTATTTGATATCTGTGGAGCTGTGTCCTAAGAGTTGTTTTTAATACCACATGTGTTACGTAACTTAAAATGACGAGCGTGTTTTCCTTTTCAAGAGAGAGGGGGTCTACTCAAGTCTAATGAGGTGCAGTGTTGTGCATAAATATCCAATGCAATGCCCAGATGTCATAACCCCCCCAAAACCACGAGGGAATTCCTAAACCGCTGCAAGAACATGAGAGCTTTATTATTCGAGTTAACTCGGACTTCCCGCTTGCCCACCGGCACAGCGGCGCGACGGGGCAGGAAGTGTGGGTTTTCAGGAAAACAAAGGATTTATAGGGCCGGAAGTAGTGGGTAGGGTAACATGTGTGGCTCCTGTTGATTGGTCGAGGGGAAGGTCCTGGGCCGGGCATTTCCTCTGCATCCCTATTGGTCCTGCTGCAGTCTTGCACCGCCCTAACAGCAGTAGCCATGGGACATCATCACCTCCTCATTCTCTAGTTACCCCGAGGTCTGTTTGTCACCAAGGCCTCCCTCTTCCATCACCAAATCCATCTCCACCATCTGGTCGCAACCTACATTCTTAGTCTCATGTGCTGTCGCCTGCTCCTGGGTGAGACCACCTTATGCTACCTGTCCATGTCAAAAGGGGCCATATCTTCTCTCTCCTCCATGATCTATGCCTGGAGAGCTGCTTCTCCCTCGGTCCTCGGAATATCTCTTCTTGTCAAACCCTAGACACGTTTTCAGGAACTTGACTGTCTCTTTAGCCATACCAAGAGACCCTTGAGGCCAGGGTCCTGTCTCTGTGGCTACCATTGTTGCAGTAAGCGCCTTGCACCTGTGAGGTCTTTTGATAATCACAAGATTGGCTTACCCGGAGCATTTTCATGCAAAATACATAAAAATGAACTTAAAAAAAAAATCATAGCCCCAGCTGGTTTGGCTCAGTGGATAGAGCATCGGCTTGCAGACTACAGCGTTCTGGGTTCGATTCCAGACAAGGGCACATGCCCGGGTTGTGGGCTCGATCCCCAGTAGGATGCAGCCGATCCATGATCCTCTGTCATCATTGATGTTTCTATCTTTTTCTCCCTCTCCCTTCCTCTCTGAAATCAATACATGTGTGTGTATATATATATATATATATATATATATATATATATATATTTAAAAATCATGGTTCCTTATGAGAATTTCCAGCCATAGTCAACGGGGCTACTCTTTTTTTTTTTTTTAAGTATTTTATTGATTTTTTTACAGAGAGGAAGGGAGAGGGGTAGAGAGATAGAAACATTGATCAGCCGCCTTCTGCACACCCCCCACTGGGGATGTGCCCGCAACCAAGGTACATGCCCTTGACCGGAATCGAACCCGGGCCCTTTCTATCCAGAGGCCAACGCTCTATCCACTGAGCCAAACCGGTCAGGGCAACGGGGCTACTCTTGAACTGAACATACTGAAGATACAGGAGTGACAGAAGACGTGAACCACATTTTGAAATAAAATAGAGGCCACTCGAAGGCTCTTCTGGCAGCGGATTTACTCTGGGTGATGCTTCTCCTCATTTCCTAGAAAGTGGTGACCACACAGATGGATGGGGTCAGGCTCCCTCGTCGACGCCGATTGGCCCTTCTCCCGGCTTTGACAAGGACGCCTGCACTCTTCTAAAATAGAGGGGGCTTCTACTCTCTGTGAGGCACAGCCCAAGCCCATGCTTCCTGTTTAAAGAAACAGCAACTTCCTTTACGATCCAGGACAAGACCCTGAGGATGCAGACACATCACGTGTTCCTGCATCCCCCCTCTTCCCCGCCTCGGCAAACACAGGCTTTGGGAGAACTGAATGTGCACTCAGGGCACAGCTTGCATTCTGACCGTCTATTTGCAAGGCTGCCCTTCAAGCTGCCTCAAGTCTTTCCGGGTTATTCTATTTCGAAGTCACCTTTTCCAATGCGAGGAAGGCGCGGTTTCTTCGAAGGTCGTAGCGGCAATTGACAGATGCTTTCTAAGAGAGTTGTGTCAACTTCTGGGTTTTGTGCAGAGATTCAACCAGCAACTTCAGTCCTGCCAGGAAGGTTGTAGATCCCCCTTGCCACCTGCTGCTCACAGCCATAGCGCCTTCCCTTCCACTCCCAAAATGGTTCCCTTCAAACCCTGCTGAGCCCCAGCCTTGCCTTCCTCCTTGGCATGAGCTCCACACGAAATCTACCCTGTTTGCTTGCCACCCTATGTGCTAGCTCCTTCCCCTTACATTGAATCCCAGGTCCTCATCTGTTGTGATGGACCCAACTGGCCATGCCTACCTCCCTGTGGGGGTTGCCACTCCCCAGAATTACCTGTTGGCAGAGCCTGGCACTCTCCTCCCCAGCTCTCCGCCCGTAATTCTCAGGCCTTGCCCTCTTTCTCTTCAATCATTGAAATGGAATTTGAGGCGACCCTAAGGGAAGCGAGCCAGGGCAACACCGATTCCACCGTGAATGGATTCATGAAACCACAGATACTGCGGTGAACGGTGGAAACGCAGCAACAAGCAGTCAGTGGCTCAGACAGCCCCTAGGATAAGATAAAAGATTATTTTCCATTGTTTTTATTTAAATTTTAATAAGCCCTACAAGAAGCTTAAAAAATCAAAGCCCTGGGCAACCACAGAGACACGGGTGGGGGCGGGGGGGACTAAACCAGTCCTGGCCCCAATCTTGAGCCGTCGGGGCACGTCAGAGGCCCTGAAGGAACGGCTTCTGATATCCTGAAAGGAATGTCTTCAACGAAGCCCCATTCCTATTTTTCACAAACTCCACCAAAGTGAACTCAAATGCGTTTTGTGTGCCCTGAAAAGGGAAACAGAGCCCCCCCCCCCTCTCTCTCTAACAGAATGGGGTAAAATCAGAAAAGTTAACTCGCTGACTTGAATATTGAGCACCGTGCTAGGCAGAGTAGCGCCACCCCCCAAAGATGTCCACGTGTTAACCCACCATGAGTTCCCTGGGAAAGGGAGTTTTGCAGATGTGATTACATGAAACCTTCTCTAGGTGGGGAGATGACCCTGTATTATCTGGGAGGGTCCACTGCATTCAAAGGGTTCTTGGGGATGGAAGCAGGAGGGTCAAGGTCAGAGGGTCAAACGGTGCGGGGCACTGAGCCAAGGAATGAGGGCAGCCTGTAGAAGGTGCAAAAGGCAAGGACTGAGCCCTGGCCGGGTGGCTCAGTTGGTTAGAGCATCGTCCCTATACACCAAGGTCGCAGGTTTGATCCCCAGCCTAGTCAGAACAGCGCGCTTATAAGAATCAACCAGTGAACTCATGAATAAGTGCAACAACAAAATCAATGCCCCCCCACCTCTCTCTCTCTCTCTCTCTCTCTCTCTCTCTCTCTCTCTCTCTCTCTCAAATCAATTTAAAAAATTAAAAAGGCAAAGACTCAATTCTTCCCTCTAGAAAGACACAGCCTGGCCACCTTATTTTAGGGTCTAATCTTCAGACATGTAAAGCAATGAACGTGTTTAGCAGTGAGCCACTAAGTATGGCAATTTCTTACAGCAGCCATAGGAACCTGTTACCGGTATTCAGAGTTTCATCCACAAACAAGTAATTTCCATTAGCCTTCCAGGAAAGAATTAGCCATAGACAGGGGTTAGAAAGCATTGCCCATAATCTTCTTTGTATATAAAAGCCTAATATGCAAATTGTCCCCTTGGGAGTTCGACCAGGAGACTGGGAGTTGGATCGCTTGCTGTGATGTGCGCTGACCACCACGGGGCAGCATGGAATGAAGGAAGGCCCGAGCTGGCAGTTGGAAGGCCCCTGTCAGTCTTGATTGCCAGCTGGGCCTAGGGACTCGACCCATGCATGAATTTCGTGCACCAGGCCTCTAGTTCATAAAATAATAAAATCTGAAGTTTTTGTAATGACCCTGTGTAACAACAGATGCCACAACCAAATGCATGGGCCACCCGACCCCTTTAGTTTTGGGTTCAGTTACGGTTGGCTGTTCCATCATTTTTAAACTCATGATTTGCAACTGAGTACCATTTCACAGACAAACACATTCAGACGCATCACTCAGCCTTCATATGGATGACTCTGAACTATCCCGTGGTTCCTAGTTAATTTCCTGGGGTTATTGGTTAGAGCAGCAGTCGCCAACCAGTGGTCCACAGGCCACTGGTGGTCTGTGAGGTCCGAAAGGTTGGCGACCACTGGGTTAGAGTAACGTGAAGGAACCTAAATTTATAGGAAGGAATAGGTCCCAGTCAATATAAATATCAAAAAGTGAAACCAATTTCTTTGGGGTCAAGGGGGAAGGAAAAAGAGAAGGTGGCCCAGAGGTTAAGTCGCAGATATTTCAAATGGCTGGGGGATGTGCCTTCCTGCAATGCAAATCTTTAACACGTGGGAAAGCCATCCTCCCGTCTTCCTCCTTGTTTCTGAAATGTGTTAGATGGTGGTGGAAATGTTGGTACCGTTACTGAAATCTCTGCTGTTTCATTATTGGGGGGTGCGGGTGGGGGGCAAAAGGACAGTGAGGACCGCTCATTGGCCTCATTATCTCCGCCTCGATCTGCCTTGCATACCTGCTGCAGTGCTCTGCTTCGAGCCGATTAATCCTAATACCGCGCCCGCCTGCGCTCATTTCTCATCTTGGCAGGTGGCTTTCTGTAATGGCCAAGGGGGCGTGGCCCGGATCCCAGAGCTGTGCTCCTCCAGATGTGCGGCTCCTCACGCGCTCACACAGCCTGTCTGCTTTCTCTCTCTCTCTGTCTTTAGTCTTTCTCCTTGTCCTTTTCTTTGATCCCTTCCTCATCTCTTCCTCCCTCCTTCCCTTCCCTCCTTCCCTTCCTTCCTCCCTTCCTTCCTTCCTTCCTTCCTTCCTTCCTTCCTTCTTCCCTTCCTTCCTTCCTTCCTTCCTTCCTTCCTTCCTTCCTTCCTTCCTTCCTTCCCTGTTCCCTCCCTTCTTTTCTTTCTCCCTCCTTCCCTCCCTCCCTCCTTCCCTTCTTTCCTTCCTTCCCTCCCTCTTTCCTCCATCCTTCCATTCTTCCCTCCCTTCCTCCCTCTCTCCTTCCCTCCCTTCCTTCCTCCCTCTCTCCTTCCCTCCTTCCCTTCCTTCTTTCCTCCCTCCCTCCTCCCTCCCTTTCTTCTTTCTTCCCATCCCTTGATCCTCTCTTCCCCTTCCTTTCCATCTCTTCTCTCTTCCTTCCCCATTCTCTTCCTCTTGTCCTCACTCCCTCCCACCCTCCTTCCCTCCCTGCCTCCCTCCCCCCCCTAAAAAACTCCCCTAAAAAAAGGTCCTGACTTTTTGTGGTGTCTGTTGTTACACAAGGTCATTACAAAAAAAATCCGATTTTATTATTTTATGAACTAGAGGCCTGGTGCACGAAATTCATGTCGGACTTTCAAAATCAACACTAAAACAAAGCAAACGAGTCTGCAGAAGCTCCCCAGGCTGTGGGCCCTCCACCAGGTGCACTTAGGGGTCTGACAAGTGGCAGGCAGCAGGGGGCTGGGAAGAACCCCTGTTCTCATGCCTTCCTTTCTCCCTTACTCTGAGAAAGAGCTCCAGTGTCCTAGTTTTTCAACCCAGTTCCAAGCTCATGTTTAGGAAATGCGGGTCTCCGCCACCCCCCCCCCAGCAGTCTGCTTATGGCATGCCCTTTTCTGCGAGCGAAATGGTACCCCCATCTCTTGGTAAGGCATCCCTGCATTTCATCTTCCTCCCTCCACCTCCTGACGTGCTGACGGCCAGCACAGCACCCGCTACTCTGACCAAGAGAATAAGGTCCTTGATTTCTGTTTCCCAAAGTCACTACCACCCTGTGTGGTCTCGCTCCCCAGCGGCAGCTTGCATAGGAGAGAGAGAGAAATGAGGGAGCGAGATAACACAGCCCGGGGACTCTGGTCAAAGGTCCCAGCCACTCCAGTGTGGCAACACTGGGTCGTGCCCCCCCCCCACTCCCAGAGCTGTCTCCTCTCATGACAGATACAACTGTGTGAGTGCTTATCCCAGAAATTTACATCATTTGTGTGCGGGCATATGATTGTCACATGTACGCACAAGCAGTAGCCAAAGTAACGCACTTGGGAAGCAGTGAGAAACAAGGAACATAGCCATTAGTCTATGATTTTGGATTTAAAAATATATTTTTATTGTTTCCAGAGAGGAAGAGAAAGAGACAGAAGCATCAATGCTGAGAGAGAATTGTTCACAGGCTGCCTCCTGCACGCCCCACACAGGACCAAGCCCACAACCCGGGCATGTGCCCTGAATGGGAATCGAACCGTGACCTCCTGGTTCATGGGTCCATGCTCAACCACGGAGCCACGCTGGCCGGGCATAATTTTGGATTTTTTTGTGTGTGTTTTGTTTTTGTTTTTGTTTTTTTACCAGATTAGATAACCTGCACATTATGTATTCATATCTGAGGTAGCTTGGGCAGGTGTATTATTTACCAATAGCTTTGTAAGCCAGCAATACTCTGCGAAAGCTATATAGTCTTCCTGACCTGAAGGTAACATTTAGGACCAGCTACTGGGGATGTGGAACACACGTGAGGAAGCACGAGAGTAACTCTCTCTTCATACTTAGCTTCACTCTCTGCAGCTCACAACAGCTTTTTCTCCCTCTTTTCCTATCTATCTTTGCCTTCACCTCACTATGGACCATTCTGGAACCGCTTCTTCCTTTTTTTAAAATTGTTGTTAATTCTCACTCGAGGATATTTTTTTTATTGGTTTCTAGGAAGAGTGGAAGAGAAAGGGAGAGACGGAGAGAAATGTCCACGTGAGAGAAACGCACCAATTGGTTGCCTCCTGCATGTGCCTTGACCAGGGCCTGGGCTGGGGAGGAGCCCTCAACTGAGGTGCGTGCCCTTGATTGGAATTGAACCTGGGACCCTTCAGTCCGCAGGCCGAAGCTCTATCCACTCAGCCAAACCGGCCAGGGCCCCTCCTTCCTTTTTAATTCAATTTCTTTTGGCCTAGGGCTGTCCCCAGTTAATCCTTCAGGAATGATTCATGAACGTTTTGACAGATTTTTTTTTTTTAAGTCTGTGTTAATTACCGTTATTTTTTTTTTCTTTTGCTGAAAATTCCCGGTACTGGGTAATATCAAGAAGGAACAATAAAACACAGTTGGTTCAGAGTGAGAGGCGGCTTGGCCTCCACAGAGAAGATGAAAAGTGACCTCTTTTCTTTGAACTGAGTGAACCCTTAGGGAGACTGCACACACACAGTCCACAGGCCCAGAGGTAAGGTGGCCTCCTGTTGATTACAAACACCCCTTTCCAGTGAGACTGGGAGGAGTATTTCCACTTCAGATCCAAACTTACCAGGCTTGCTGTAGGTGGTTTGGCTCAGTGAATAGAGTGTCATTCTGTGGACTGAAGGGTCCCGGGTTCGATTCCGGTCAAAGGCACATGCCCAGGTTGCAGGCTCGATCCCCAGTGGGGGCGTGCAGGAGGCAGCCAATCAATGATTTTCTCTCATCATGTATGTTCCTATCTCTCTGTCCCTCTCTGAAATCAATAAAAATATATTTTAAAAATATCCTATATAATAAAAGCCTAATATGCAAATCAACTGACCAGTGGAATGATTGGTGGCTATGACATGCATTGGCCACCAGGAGGCAGATGCTCAACACAGAAGCTGCCACCACCTCGCAGGCCCCAAGCCAGCCAAAGCAGGTGCCAGTGGGGGTCCCCCAATTGCCCCATCGGTCATCCCACAGATTGACCCTGGTCACCGGCCAGGCCTAGGGACCGAACCCATGCACAAATTTCATGTACCGTGCCTCTAGTATCTATATATCTATATCTATATCTATATCTATATCTATATCTATATCTATATCTATATCTATATATCTATATCTATATCTATATCTATATCTATATCTGTATCTGTATTTATATCTATATCTATCTATCTATATCTATATCTATATCTATATATCTACATCTATCTATATCTATATATCTACATCTATCTATATCTATCTATATCTATCTATATATCTATATCTATCTATATATCTATATCTATCTATATATCTATATCTATATCTATATATCTATATCTATATATCTATATCTATATATCTATATCTATATCTATATCTATATCTATATCTATATATCTATATTTATATCCATATCTATATCTATCTATATATCTATATTTATTCTATATCTATATCTATCTATATATCTGTATCTATATCTATATCTATTTATATATCTATATCTATCTATATCTATATCCATATCCATATCCATATCTCTATATCTCTATCTCTATCTCTATCTCTATATCTCTATCTCTATCTCTATCTCTATCTCTATCTCTATCTCTATATCTATATCTATATAGATACAGATATAAAACTTAACCAGACTTGAGTTTAGTAAGAGGAAAACCAATGGGAACTCTTATAGAAGATAATCAATTTCGTTTTGTCCCACATAGCCATATACAAAATTTGAAATTAGTTACTGTGACCTCAAAATGGCTCTTCCTAAAAAAAAAAAATAATAATCTTTAACTGTTATGATTGAAACAACTACATAAATAGAAGGGAGTAAAAAGCCAAGGTTTTTACATCATAATTTTGTTGTTGTTAATCCTCACCGAAGGATATTTTTCCATTGATTTTTAGAGAAATGGCAGGGAGAGGGAGAGACAGAGAGAGAGAAACATCAATGTGAGAGAAACACGTCAGTTGGTTGCCTCCCAGGGCCTGCAACCGAGGTACATGCCCTTGACTGGAATCAAACCCGGGACCCTTCAGTCTGCAGGCTGATGCTCTAACCACTGAGCAAAATTGGCTAGGGCCAAGCCTTTTAGATCTGAATTCTGTTTCTGCCCAGGCCGGTCTGATTTAGAATGCGTGGTCCAGCCATCCTATTGCTGACAGGGATGGAAAGAAGTTGGTACACACAGAATTCCACATACTGTTTCCACGGGGTGGCTGCCATCCTCACAAAGTCATCCATCACTCCTTTCTAGGCGTTAGGAAAACACCTCCTTACCACCAGAGCCTCTCGTATCACAGAGCAGCAACAGCAGAACAGACTTAAGAGATCCGACAAACAGCAGCTCTGTCTATGCTCTATGAAAACAGGCATAATTAATAGAATCATGTGATGCAGCCCTAGCCAGTTTGGCTCAGGCCTGCAGACCGAAGGCTCCCGGGTTTGATTCCAGTCAAGGGCTCCTCCCTGGCCCTGGTCCCATTGTGAGCAGAAGGCAACCAATCTATGTGTTTCTCTCACATCGATACTCCTGTCTTTCCCTTTCTAAAAATCAATGGAAAAATATCCTAGGGTGAGGATTAAAAACAAACAAAATGAAACACCAAGAATTATATGATTCAATGAGCAGAAATATATCTTGCTAAATATTAGAGTCAAGAACGCATTAATAAATTCTACCACTTGTTGCATCATATAAAACTTTCTGAATGAGGGTGACTGAATTATAATGAACTAGAGGCCTGGTGCATGAAATTTGTGTATGGGTAGGGTCCCTAGACCTACCTGGTGATCAGAACTGATAGGGGCCTTTAGACAGCCGACTGGGGCCTTCCTTCGTTCTGCACCAACCCCTGGTGGTCATCACATGACATAGCGAGTGATCAAACTCCCAGTCTCCCAGTCGAACTCTTTGCATATTAGCCTTTTATATATATAGATAACAATGTATGTGCAGGGGTCCTTTTTGTTTAGAGATGGTGGTTTTGTTGTTTTGTTTTTAACATTTATTTATGCATGCTTATGAGGCGTTAGTGCCATTCAATCAACGAGGAACATCTATTGGAAATGCTCATTACAGATGATAATGTGATCACTAACGGTTTCGTTCTTCAAGACTCGGCCACTCTCGGGAGGCTGCGATGGTGCTGAAGTAGCATTGACATTCCTCGATAGAGTATTGAAGGGTCCCCATCGATTCTGCAAGGTAATTGATTCGTAATTACCTTCGCAAGCCCCTCCTCCCCTGCCCGCTGTCAATGCAGCAAGTATTAATGTGCGCAGTTGCCTTTGCTTTTAGAAGCACACACTCCCATTTCCCCATTTCTGAGACCCTCAAGAGGGGGACAAAGGGGCGTTCTCCCCCTTCTTAAGGTTCCTGATCCCTGCTTAACCAGAAACACAGCTCTCAGATGCTCCCTCTCACTCTCTGACACAGCCTCACCCCACTTTTCAAATGCCTCCTCCTTCCCATTGCACAGTTTTATTGTTCTCTGCTGGTGATGAGAGATATACTGTCAGAAGAGAATGTATTTTCATTTCGTGTCACATAAAACCCTGGCTCTGGTACCTAAATGTTAAACACATCTGCTAACAGACCAAAGACTGACCCCCTCTCTGTCGCTCCTTTGTTTTGTGTGTTGTTGGTTTTTTGTTGTTGTTTTTTTGTCAACCCTGACAGTTACATTTTAAAACAAAAGTAGACTCAAGAGCAAAGGTAATGTTTTGATTTTTGGCTTTTACCCACACAAGTAGCAGATCACACAGACACACATACTTGCACATCCGTGATGGCGTTTATTAAGCACATGTTTCTGTGGTAAGAGGGTGGATCCAAGCTTATTCATTGTGAAGGAGGCAAACTGAAGAGCAAAAGGCCCCTTGGTTTCATGAGACCTCGCCTTCTTGCCCTGATCTCCGCGGCTTCAGCTGGTGAATGGATGCTTCTACCTGGTGCTTCCTTTGTATCATTTCTTACCCACCCAGCCCCCCCCCCCCCCCCCCCCCCCCCCCCCCCCCCCCCCCCCCGCACGCCCCCCAGCAAGGAGCATCCCTATCAGCTTTCAGTAGGGTGGCCTCCATGCAGTTGTGGAGGTGCCGTTCCCACCCCATCAGAGACAGAGCAGGCTCGTGCATCACACCCTGGACCACTGAGGCCTGCAGTGCATCACCCCAGCTCACTGAAGGCATCCTCGGTGGGGACTGGGCATTCAGGCTGAGACCTGCTCCTTTGTCCTGACACCGGGCCCTATAGCACAGAGCCAACAGGAGGCACTGGCTATGCCCGGATCTTCCCATCTTTGAGCCTCCTCTTCCTCCTCCTGCTGCTAATTCTCCTGCTCTCCCTCCTCCTCTCCCTCTTCTTCCTCCTCTCCTCCTCCTGCTCCTTCTCCTATTCCTCTTCCTCCTCCTCCTCCTCCCATTTCTCCTAATCCTCCTCTTTTTTAAAAAAAATATATTTTACTGATTTTTTACAGAGAGGAAGGGAGAGGGATAGAGAGTTAGAAACATCGATGAGAGAGAAGCATTGATCAGCTGCCTCCTACTGGGGATGTGCCCACAACCAAGGTACATGCCCTTGACCGGAATCGAACCTGGGACCCTTCAGTCTGCAGGCCGATGCTCTATCCACTGCACCAAACCGGTTAGGGCTCCCCCTGGTAACTTTTAAATTACCCTGTGATCCAGGCTAATTATAATAGAGCCCCATTTCATTCCTAATTGTCCAGATGTACAAGGGAAGTTCCGTAGTCGCGTTAATAGCAGTAGACACGTGTTCAGAGCTCAATCCGCACTGGACGCTGTTCTTAGGTATGTGACATGTACGGACTCATTTAATCCTCCCCGTGGCCCCACGAGACAGGTGTCATTTCCATATGGATCAAGATGGGAATTGAACCTTGGAGAGGTGAATGGACTTGTCCGGGTTCTCCTGGCTAAAATCGGGGTGCACGGGTTCCCCCAAGACCCCTCATTTTAGCGGCTCCACCGTGTAGACATCTTCTCAGCTGAACTGCTGACCTGCTTCCAGATAGAGTGTTCGGGACCCGGTGTTGGATATTTTGTTTGAAATCCCGCTGCTCTATGCGTTACCATTCCAAACGTACGGACCTCCACTTTCATTGATTTCCTGACCATTTCTAAATTCCCCAGAGACATCCAGACCCAGAAAACAAAGTGTGACTTGTCCAAGCACACAAATTACTCTCTAGCTGGATCTAATCAAAGACATGATTATGTTGACGCAAAGACATGTTTCTATTTTGACAGCATGTGGCTCACTGGATCTTATTGGAGATAAAGAAAAAGAAAATTGAGGGTCCCTGGCCATTTTTGTTTTTAGGGATTTTTTTTTAATAGAATGTAAGAAGAAATATGATATCTTCATTGAGATTATTTTGTGTATTAGCTTCCTAGGACCGCTGTAACAAAGTACAACCGACTTGGTGGCTCAGAACAGCAGAAATGGATCCTCTTGCAGAGTGGGAGGTGGAAGTTCAAGGTCGAGGTGCGGCCAGGGAGGATCTGAGGGGAATCTGTCCTGGGTTTCGTCATCATGTGGCTCACATCCCACGTGTCCCAGTGAAGCAGAACAAGTGGTTCTCAGAACCCTTCGTTTTTAACAATTCTTGTACTTCCCAGTTTTTAAAATACTTACTTTTCATAAAGTGGCTTCTTTTCAGATTCTAGAGACCTGATAGAGGAGTCATTGAAATAGTTTATATATGTACTAGAGGCCCAGTGCATGAAATTCATGCACAGGTAGGGGCCCTAGGCCTGGCTGGCAATCAGGGCTGATCTGTGGGGCAACCAGCTGGGCGATCGGGAGGCCTCCATTGGCACACGCCTTGGCTGGCTTGGGGCCTGTGGGCTGGTAGCGGCTCCTGTGTTGAGCATCTGCCCCCTGGTGGTCAGCGTGCATCATAGCGACCAGTTGTTCCATGGGTCATTCTGCCATTCAGTTGATGTGCATATTAGGCTTTTATCATATAGGATATATATATATATATATCATATATAATATAATATAATATAATATAAGAGTAATATGCAAATTAACCATCACTCTGAGACACCTAAGCACACCCACCAACCAAGCCACACCCACCAGCCAATCAGAACGGCAGTATGCAAATTAACCCAGCCAAGATGGCAGCTGGCAGCCATGGAGCTGGAGCAAACAGGAGGCTTCGTTGCCTGACTAGGCCTCTGCTCAAGGCAACAAAGTTTCAATTATAGAAGATAAATAAACCTCAGAAACTTGCTTCCAGTCAGCCTTGCTGGGACGTTGGGTCAATGAGAGCTGTGGGCAGCCTGAAAACGACCCTCAGCCCCTCACCCAGGCTGGCCAAGCATGCCAGCAGGTGGACATCCCCCGAGGGGCCCCAGACTGCAAGAAGGCACAGGCTGGGCTGAGGACCACCCCCCAACCCCCAAGTACACAAACTTTTGTGCACTGGGCCTCTAGAATAATATATTTAGAGTGTGGGCATGCTGATGATAAAAATCAGCATCTATAGTGTTTTGTGCACCCCCATCATACTGGGCCTCAGAGACCCTCAGCACTGGAATAGAGACTGGGATTGGAGTCTGTCTAGGATTTGAGGGCCAGAGGCAAAATCTCGTTAGTAATAAAGTCAACTAGTTCTGCCATCATGATTGCACAGCGTGTCACTGTCCACTTCAGTGAGCCTGATTTTATGTTTCTCCTTGAGTTACCCTTTACATATTATTGCAAAATCCCAAAAAAGGTGATTTCCAAGGGTTCACAGAAATGAAAACCCCGACTCCTCTACTTTGCCCAGATGGAGGTCAGCTTTCCAGGGCACAGATAACGCTAACTTTTCCTGGGTTCTCTAAACTGTGGTTAATGAACCTGTCTCCATGGGCAGATTTGCTATTAGGTAATTGCACAAGTGTCTTTCCGTTATATTTCTTTTCATGGGGCATTGAAAGTAGGGTATGTGTGGTGTGGTACTTATCAGCAGTTCTTATGTGTTTAAAATTCATTGAGTTAAAAAATACCGAATCGAGATAATCCAAAAGCCATGTACTGATGTTTTTTGGTTGGTCTTGACATTTTCGTTTTTGTTTTTGTTTTGCTTTGTTGTTTTTGGTTAATGCTCACTGAGGGATTTTTCCATTGAGTTTAGAGTGAATGGAAGGGAGTGGGGAGGAGGAGAGAAGAGAGAGAGAAATATTGGTGTGCGAGAGCCACATCCATTGATTGCCTCCTGCATACGCTCCAACCGGGGCGGGGAACCTGGAACCCAGGTACGTGCCCTTGACCGGAATCGAACCTGCGACCATCGGGGTCACGGGCTGACACTCTAACCACTGAGCATGCCAGCCAGGGTGACTTTTTCATTTTCACCGATTTCCTTACAAATTCTCAGAACGCCCCAATTCCCAGTCATAACAATGAACTCAGCGAGCATCAGGGTGTATCTGACAAAGAGGGAACTGCTATGTCTTCCCGGACCCTTGAGTCAAATACACTTTCCTTACAACATGGTGCTACTGGTGCGAGTGGGGCCACGAAGGAAGTTCCCATGCAGAGGTCAGAACAATGTTCCTCTCTCTGGCAAAGCAGAAGACAGGGTCGCTGGAGAGCCAGGGAGATCTGCAGCTTCAGAGACATGAGACCCCAGTGGCCCTGACGCTGACCTGGGCCCCACAGGGGATGGAGGGAACTGGAGGTAAAGGGCAGTCCTGATTTTTTTAAAAAGAAATTATTGATTTCAGAGAGGAAGGGAGAGGGAGAGAGAAGAGAGAGTGAAGAGAGAGAGAGAGAGAGAGAGAGAGAGAGAGAATCAATAATGAGAAAGAATCATTGATCGGCTGCCTCCTGCATGATCCCCACTGGTGATCGAGTCCACAACCAGGACATGTGCTCTGACCGGGAATCGAACCGTGACCTCCTGGCTCATAGGTCAACGCTCAACCACTGGGCCACGCCAGCCGGGCCGCAGTCCTGATTTTGATGGATTTGACATTTGTCCGTGACTAGGGGACTCAGGAATGACGCCATCTCTGGCAAACAGAGAAGAGATGTGAGCACTCTTATGTTCAAGGAAAAACTCAGAAACGAGTGTTCTCTGGAGAGCGACCGGCAATTCAGAATCGTACGCGTCTAATGAAATATGAGAAATCTAAAGCCACGGAGAGACGGCCCATTAGCCAGCTAATCAGCCCCACAAGATGGAGCGTGGGCCCCGAGCTCCTTACTCTGAGATCAGGGGAAGAGGGATGTGGGCTGAAAGCACGAGCAGAGAGGGGTCCTTGGGGGAGAGCGGGGCCCACTTTTGTCGCAGATGTGGGGGTGTTGCTCAGTGCCAGGGCCCCAGAACCTGGCCGGGCCCGATGTCAGCTGCCTCTGCTGTGTAAGCAATGGCCACCGCTGTCCTTTGAAATCGTGCAGTTAGGACCCCAAGGGCTGGATTCACTGTCTGCCATGAGTATATTATTTTCATACTTTTTAAAAAATTTTTATAAAACCGTATTGCAGACCCAAAAGGAGGGTTTGGGCAGAGGCTAGGGAACCGGGCCTGGCCTCTCCGCTGGATCATTCTCTGTATCTGGAAAGGTCGGCCTTTCCGAATGCTGTTTCTGGCGAGTGAAAAGGAAGAGCAGGGCACCTACGTCAGAGCAGCATCGTAGGAGGATTCACGGTTCCAGAATCTGCAGGGATGGCCTGACATGAGTGTCCACACAGAAAGGGAAAGACGGCCGCTGAATGCTGGCAGGCGAGCGCGATTTACACTGCGTTCAAAACTAACACAGACAGCCCAGCCGGTGTGGCTCCTGTGGCTCCTGTGGCTCCGTGGTGGAGCATCGACCTGGGAACCAGGAGGTCCCAGGTTCGATTCCCGGTCAGGGCACGTGCCCGGGTTGTGCGCTCGATCCCCAGTGTGGGGCGTGCAGGAGGCAGCCGATCAATGATTCTTTCTCATCATGGATATTTCTCTCTCTCTCTCCCTCTCCCTTCCTCTCTGAAATCAATAAAAATATATATTATTTAAAAAATAAAACAACTCAATTAGATCAGAATAGAAAATGCTCCCCTTAAAACCAAGGGCATACACGATTAAAGCCTGAGACTTTCTAGATCACTGCCCTCCAGGAGGTGCGATGTGGATGGTCTTCCTGCCATAGAAAGACTCAGACCCGCTAGCTGATACCACGGTGCTGCTCCGCGTCATCCTGACAACCCCTCATATTAACTTACACCAGGCATTTCCCTTCAGCTCTGAGTTTTAACAAGTTGGACATATGGCCCTGGCCGGTTTGGCTCAGTGGATAGAGCGTCGACCTGTGAACTGAAGGGTCCCAGGTTCAATTCCAGTCAAGGGCACATGCCCAGGTTGTGGGCTTGGTTTCCAGGAGGGGATGTGCAGGAGGCAGCAGATCAATGATTCTCTCTCATCATTGACTTTTTCTCTCTCCCCCTCTCCCTTCTTCTCTGAAATCAATAAAAATGTATTTAAAAAAAAAAGTTAGACATACTCATTCCAGTAATTTCTTACAAGTGGTGTCTTTTCCTTTCCTTTAATGTGCACTAATTATTGTATATCAGTAACATCAAATACAGCAGCCATGACCACTGCGCAGGCGGCACGAGTGCTGGAAGTGTCTGAGTTGAGGCGCCGGTGGATGAGCATCTTACAGTGGGGAGTTTTGGGGTTTTCTTTGTAAGTCCATTTGGATGAATGACTTTGGAGTAAACTGGTTGGAACGTAACAATTTAACTGGATTGACATATCGATTCCTAGGAAAGGGCTGGGTCTTGCAAAGGCGACTGTGTTTTGCTGGGGCTTTGTGAGAAGTGCTTATCACAGTTCAGAGGATCTCGTGGGGCTGAGGGAGCACAAGGGTCTAGGGCAGACAGAGAACAAAACTAGGAGAGGTAGATGTGGAGGTGATACATTATATATAATTTCTTCTTCATTACAAGCAAAAGAGTACTTTCTAAAAATGCTGTTGAAAGCCCTTGGTGGATAGAGTGTTGGCCTATGGACTGAAGGGTCCCAGATTCGATTCTAATCAATGGTATGTGCCCAGGTTGCAGGCTCAATCCCCAGTGGGGGATGTGCAAGAGGCAGCCAACCAATGATTCTCTCCCATCACTGATGTTTCTCTCTCTTCCTCTCCCGTCCTCTCTGAAATCAATTAAAATATATTTAAAAAGAAAAAAGAAAAATACCGTGAAAAAATCCTGCATTTGTTCATGTCTAAGCTTGGAGTTGGTCCTCAAAGGGTTTTTAATGGAGGCTGGGATAGAGAGGTAGAATTCTATTTTCTTTTCATCTTTAAACCTATTATACATAAATGCCTTCTTCTTGACCCAAGGACTATAACCTCAGGGGAAAAAAATCATCCCCCCAAAAGTTCTGTTCCTTACACGAATTCATGACTGAGTCAGGTCCTTAATCAGTTTCACTTTTATTTTGTTTTTTTATATTTTTATTTATTGACTAGAGGCCTGGTGCATGAATTTGTGCATGTGTGGGGTCTCTCGGCATGGCCAGCAATTGGGGCCAATGGGAGCCATCTCACCCAGTCTTGATCAGGGCCATTGGGGCTGGCCAGCCAGGAGGAGGGACCGCAGGAGGTTGGCTGGCTGTAGGAGCACACAGATCACTGTGGGGCAGCTCCTATGTTGAGTGTCTGCACCCTGGTGGTCACTGAGCATCATAGCGACTGGTTGTTCATTTGGTTGCTTAGACTTTTATATATAGAGATGAGAGAGAGAAAGGGTTGTTGTTCCACTTGTTTATGCAGCTATTGATGGATTCTTATACGAGCCCTGACCAGGGGTCGAATCCACAACGTTGGTATATGGGGACGATGCTTTAACCAAGTGAACTACCTGCCCAGGGCCCAGGGTGCTTCTCTTGTAATGTTTCGAATGCTTTTCTTCAGGAGGCATTCACTGTTCTAGGGCTACCAGGAAGCAAAATATGTAACGTTTGGTGCTCCCCTGAGTTCAGGTACAAATCTTTTAACTTCCCCTTATTAAGTTGGAAAGATGTCCCGGCGAATAGAAACATTCTTTTCAATTGGTAACTTGTTCAGGAAGGACGGCCTCAGGTGACCTTTTGTCAGAGCTCAGGGTGGATTTGCCTTGATCCGAATGCTTCTTCTCACAGGAGGGGAAAGGCTAGGACATCATCCTGCTCAGGAAATCCTATTGACAGGACAAGGGGAAGCCGTAGCCGGTTTGGCTCAGTGGATAGAGCATCAGCCTGTGGACTGAAGGGCCCCAGGTTCGATTCCAGTCAAGGGCATGGACCTTGGTTGTAGGTTCCCCGGCCCTGGTGAGGGCTTGTGCAGGAGGCAAACATTCGATGTGTTTCTCTCACATCGATGTTTCTCTCTCTGTCTTTCCCTCTCCCTTCCACTCTCTCTAAAAATCATTGGAAAAAATTTCCTTGGGTGAGGATTAACCAAAAAAAAAAGTGAAAAAAAGACCACTTTTTGGGGGGGAACTAGGAGATGAGGAAGAGAAAGAAAAGGAGTGAACCAAGGAAGGAAGCACCATTGGGAAAGAGGGAACATCAAAAAAGGAAGAAATACTAACAGAATGGGAGAGACTCAGGGCAAGGGACAGAGGGCAGGGGGAGGAATCTAACATCCTCCCAAGAGACAGTGACCATTTCTTCCCACGGCATGGCCAGTAGGAGGCGCTGTCGGTCCCGTTTTGCAGAATTGAAAACAGAGAGACGGCCTGAACTATGGACCCAGGCTCCTGCAGTTCATAATAACCCAACCAAGGTTTAGTCTCTGGGCGACCTCACTTCACAATCTCTCCTTTCCCGTGGAATATGCAGACCTGTGTTGCATTTTGATTAGCTCTCAACAATACCTTTGTTTTTTTTAAAAAAATATTGATTTCAGAGAGGAAGGGAGAGGGGGGGAGAGAGAGAGAGAGACATTAATGATGAGAGAGAATCATGGATCCGATGCCTCCTGCACACCCCCCAATGGGGATGGAGCCCGCAACCCGGGCATGTGCCCTGACTGGGAATCAAACCGTGACCTCCTGGTTCATAGGTTGACGCTCAACCACTGAGCCACACCAGCCTGGCAACGCTACTTTTTGAAAGCAAAAAAGCTAGCGTGCCCCTGTTTGACCTAAAGGAGAGGCTACTTTTTGGGGAGCCCTCCGGTTCTCCAAAGAAAACAGCACGAGAAACAGTCTCTGCGAACTGAACCCATTCCCCTGCTTTCCCAAGAGCATCAGGGCTCTTATCCCTGCGAGAGGGAGGGGAGGGCAGGAGCGGCCGCGGGTGGAAATGAAACGGGTGTAATTCAATGCGATTGCTGCGCCTGGATCCTGGCTGGGGAATTCTCGGGGCCTCACACGTGTGCGGGGTTGCTGAGGTCGGGGAGCAGGTGCCACATGAGAGGCGAGGCGGAGGGGCGCCCGACGTGTCAGGAAGAGGGTGCCGGAGGAGGGGGGATCGATGGGGTGTGGAGGTGATGGAGCATCTGAACCAAAGAAACTGGGGGGGGAATTGATAGCTACCCGATCTGCACCCCACGGGGAAGGGGGGTGCGTCTATAGAATAGCACTGTCTGCCCGTAAAAATGTATTAGGTGGTAACGGTCCTAAATGGTGGGGTGCTCTCTACCCACCATGACATGCCATATTTTGAAGGAGACCCCAGAGGGAAGGATCGGGGTGGGCGGATTGTTTGCCCCTCTTAGGCCACCAGCTGTGGGGGCAGCTGGGGACCAGACGCCCCTGAGTTCTGCTCACCAGGCCTCAGCCCTGTAGAGGGTCGAGCTTTCCTGGATGCAGTGATGGATGCAACGGTGCCTTCGCTATGGGGTCATCCCTGCCCACTTTGTCTCTTTTTCTGATTTGCATGAAGGTACAGGGTGGACCAGGGCCTGCCCGGTCTGCAGGCAATGGACGACCCACAAGTGTCAGGTGTATCAGCTCTGCCCGTAGCATCTCTCTCCCCGGTCATCTCTCCCTGTTGCGGTCTTTTCCCAGCTCCTGCCGCTCCCTTGACATTCAGCCGTGGTGGGACTGTGCCAATTTCTAAGACGCAGGAGGTACACGGATGTTCTTCAAAACGCGTAATTGGGAGAGAAACACGCGGCCCCACGGCGGCTCCTGCGGGTTCCCTGTGCGGGCTGGTCTGTTTCTATTTTCATCTGCTTGATTAGAATGTTTTCTGTGAGACCAGCCCTTGGTGGAATGGAAGCCGGCCACAGCTACTGAGTTGGAGAGTAGTTAAAAGGACCCCCCCCACCTCCCCCCTCCTCCCCCCAACATCTGAGGAGGCTGCTACCAAGTTGAAGATCTGTGCTTAAACCCTCTCTGCTTCAGAGGGCTCTCGCTTTCAATTACAGGCTGGATACGGACGCCGGGAGAGGCTGGATTTCTTTATAAAATAGCAATTCTTTTGCAGTGTCAGCTGCTTTCTCTGACTTCCTTACTCGCAGTCAGTTCTATATTTTGACCAAAGGACAGAGACCCGGCAGCTCAGATGGTGGAATCACAGTACGTTTTTGGGGGCAAATCACTCACCTGCCATGATTATTGAAGTTTGGCAAACTTTTCCTAGCCCCTCTGCCTCCTGGAGGTTGGCAACACTTACTAGCATTTGAAGGACTCTGAGTGCCTACAGTAAAGAATATTATTACTGCCCAGTCGGGTGGGCTCAGTGATTGAGCATCGCTCCATGAACAGAGGTCACCAGTTCGATTCCCGATCAGGGCACTTGCCTGGGTTGTGGGCTCGATCCCCATTGTGGGGCGTGCAGGAGGCAGCCGATCCACGATTCTCTCTCATCATTGATGTCTCTATCTCTCTCTCCCTCTCCCTTCCTCTCTGAAATCAATAATAATAATTAAAAAAAACAATTAAAAGGAGAAAGAACAGTATTTGCTAACTAGAGGCCCGGTGCATGAAATTTGTGCAAGAGTAGGCCTTCCTTCCCCTGGCTGCTGGCATTGGCCTCCCTCTGACACCTGGAACATGGGCTGGCTTCCCCCTGGCCCTGGCTTTGTCCAGAAGGATGTCCAGTCTAATTAGCATATTACCCTTTATTATTATTATTATTATTATTATTATTATTATTATTACTAGGGGGGGGTCCCTCAGCCCAGCCTGTGCCCTCTCGCAGTCTGGGACCCTTCGGGGGGTGTCCACCTGCTGATGTGCCTGGCAAGCCTGGGTGAGGGGTTGATGGCTGTTTGCAGGCTGGCCAAGCCCCCCAGTGGGAACCCTCACCCCATGGGGGTGTGGCCAGCCTGGGTGAGGGGCTGAGAGCCATTTTCAGGCTGCCCACAGTCCCATCAGGGTTCGGGTCCCTGCTGGAGTGCCTGGCCACAGGCCAATGCTCTCTCCACTGAGCCAAGCCGATGATGGGTGGGAAGGACTACACTGCAGAGTTGAATATGCTGTTTAATGGCGCACAGGGATGGGGGGGGGGGTCCACTGCCAGAACGCACGGGGACTCAGCTGGCTGGTGGCTTTCCGAACCCCTTTTCTTGACAGATGGAGGGATCTGAGCATAATCTGAAACACGCCAGCTTTCCTCCCACGATGCATTTCCGCATCTTTATTGAATTGTTTTAGCTTCCAAGAGAAAGCCCATCGCTGTGAAGCTTCCATTACGAGTTTGCGGCTGACAATGCAAACTTGTCTCCCAGCCACGCGGACCCAGAGCTGGAACCCGAACAAAGAGAAAAGTTTGAGAAGGTCGCTTCGGGACCTCGGCTGAAGCGAGCCGAGACTTTGCTTCTAACGAGGACGGGAAACATCTGAGAAGTGACTGAAACGTTTGCGTGTGTCTCACACATAGACTTACCCCCTTAAAAATAAAATAAAATAAAAAAGACTCCCTCGCTTCCCATTAGACATGCCGAGGGCATCTCGTTAGACGCCCCGACTTGGGGAATGGATTTGCCAGCAGGAACGTGCCATCCCTGCCTTTGGATTGGAGGTGTGTGAGCTTCACAAGTTTGGCCTTTGAGCAGAACTTGAGAAAGGAAGAGAGGGAAGACGTAAAGGGAGGAAGAAGAAAGGCGAAATAAATCAAACGCAGCTTTCCTCGTCACACCGCCGTCTCCAAGGCCATGTGGGGGCGGCTGGGGGTCTAATGATATCAATTAGGCCCGGCCCACAGGGACACTGGGAATATATGGTCCCCGCGGAGTCGGCTCAAGTCCATATGCAAAAGGTCCTCAGCCGGGGGGCAAAATGCTGCAAATTGTCGGCCCCCGGCCCCCGGCGCCTCTCCACCCCTCAATACTTTCAACATTCGGAAATAAATTACAGCTGGTCATGCTTTCCCCTGGACAAGCTAATGCCACTTAGATTTTTCTTCCTGAATCAAGGAAGTGAGTAATTTTTAAAACTATGTTTTTATTGATTTCAGAGAGGTAAGGAGAGAGAGAAAGAGAGCGCGAGAGAGAAACATCAACGGTGAGAATCATTGATCAGCTGCCTCCTGCACGCCCCCTACTGGGGGTCGAGCCCACAACTCAGGCATGTGCCCTGATAGGGAATTGAACCCAGGACCCTTCAGTCCACAGGCCGATGCTCTATCCATTGAGCTAAATGGCTAGGGTGCGGTGTGCTTATTTAATTGGTCCAAGGAGAGAGGGTAGGCTACTTAATGAAAGCTCAGACGTCCATATTTTAGTGGGAGGAGTGGGGTATTTTGGCAGCCCCTCCTGGTGATACCAGCCCTCCCAGGGCTGTGTTTAGGATGCCATGGCCACCGGGAGGCACTTTGGCAACTGACCACCTGAGACTCCTGCCTGCCACCCTCCCTCTACAGGGGACCTCCTGCTGGAGTCTCAGGGGAACCCAGCCTCTCGGAGAAACTCTGCCAGCTCAGGCAAACCCAGCAGAAGCCTGCCCCTCAGAGCGACTTGAGCTGTGGCCCAGCAGCATCTTCAGCGTTTGGCCAAATCTCGAGCGACTTCCAGAAGGGAGCGTCCTCTGCTGAGGTTGTCTGTCACCGCTGAGCTCCACACACCAAGCTCAGCAGACTTGCCAGTTTGGGGCAAGTCTTTCCTTCTCCCTGGACCTGAGTTTCCTGTTGGTTCAAAGACAGTGACGATCTTATCGGAGAAAGGCAGGGATGGCAGACAGAGGAAGGCAGCTATGCTGTGATGTCACTTACATGTGGAATTCTACCACACGCGTGCGCGCGCGCGCACACACACACACACACACACACAACTCAGAAACGATGGTGCCAGGGATGTTGCTGAACAGTCTGCAATGCATTGGACCATCCCAACAAAGATTCATCCAACTCAAAAGAGTGCCAAGCCCTGATCGGTGTGGCTCAGTGGATAGAGCGTCGGCCTGCAGACCCAAGGGTCCCAGGTTCGATTCTGGTCAAGGACTTGCACCTTGGTTGCGGGCACATTTCCAGTGGGGAGTGTGCAGGAGGCAGCTGATCGATGTTTCTCTCTCATCGATGTTTCTAACTCTCTATCCCTCTCCCTTCCTCACTGTAAAAAAAAGCAATAAAATATATTTAAAAAAGTAAGAAAGAGTGCCAAGTTGGGAAATCCTGCTATGTACCCTGAGCACTCAGAAAAATGATTTTCTGCGCAATTTCTTTTTTAGTGATTGACAGAGGCTGAACCAAAATATGACTCCTCCTGTTCTTTCCCTTTTTCTCCTCCTCTCTCTCTCTCTCTCTCTCTCTCTCTCTCTCTCTCTCTCTCTCTCTCTCTCCCTCTTGTTCTCTCTCTTCCCTCACTTCCCGCCCCCCCGCTAAAATTAATATCAGAAGCCATATAGCTGGCTGCATGCTTAGATTTTTCAAAATACATTAATAACCTTTGGTTCATTTCATCATCAAACTATGCTGCACCAAGAGGAGAGGCAAAGTCTATTAACAGAAGTAACACTGGACTTGAGCTCTGGGTTAAATCAGACCTCGCTTGTTGGCTGTATGAGCCTGGGAAAGGCAGGAACACTTCCTGGGTCTTACTGGTGTTTTATTGTTAAATGATGGTGTACAACAATGCTTTTTCTTATTTAGTTCTAGGCCTAGTACTGGAGGCCAAGCAGTACAGCAGCCTCCCCATGTGACACACCAGGAGACTAAGAATCAAATATGTGAATTCTCTTTCCCCCTCCAAAGTGGCCTGTAAAATCCACAGAAGAGAACTCAACTCGTTTCAACTGCACTCGATACGATGAACCTTCATTCTGTTGACAAGGTCTCCCCCTTTATCATTATCATTAATAACTAGAGGCTCGGTGCATGAAATTCGTGCACTCACGGGGCCCCTCAGCCTGGCCTGCGCCCTCTCACAGTACAGGAGCCCCCGGGGGATGTCTGACTGATGGCGGGGAGCAAATGGGCCTAAGCTGTCAGTCAGACATCCTTAGCGCTGCTGTGTAGGTGAAAGAGGCTCCCGCTACCACCATTGTGCTCGCTAGCCTGTGAGCCCGACTTCTGGCTGAGCAGTGCTCCCCCTGTGGGAGTGCACTGACCACCAGGGGGATGCTCCTGGGTTGAGCATCTGCCCCCTGGTGGTCAGTGTGCGTCATAGCGACCGCTCATTCCGCCGTTTGGTCGATTTGCATATTAGCCTTTTATTATATAGGATAATGTATGTTCATCTCCATGTGAACATGGGTACCAGGCACAGATAACCTGCACTCAAGTGGCTCACTTACTTTTTTCTGCTTTTTTCTGTTGATAAATGGCCTTCCACAGGTGTGGAGCTGAGCCCATCTGACCCTGGTCTGGAAATACAGCTCTTTCATTTTCTTGGCTGCAAAAATATGATTTTCCCTTCCTTACACCTTCCCTTTCTGAGCTGCTTCAGACACACATCTGTTTTCTATCTGTCGAGGGAGGGAAACACGGACACTTTATTATGCTCGATATAATCTATGACATTGCATTGCTTATGGGCTGTGTATCTTACATTTCAAAAAAGTCAGAAATCTCTAGAGGTACCGAGACACTGACAGATGTGGGAAGGAGAACCTCCGTGGACAGGGCAACCCTCGGGTCTCCGAATGCTCAGGCTCAGGGATCCTATCTTCTCCTCTCAAGACTGACAAGTGATCGCTTAATCCCCTAATAAACTT
>PVJC01002859.1:0-74813 GCA_004026665.1 Murina feae
CCCCCCAACTGTCCTCCCCTTCATGCTTGGGTCCTCCCCAACTGTCCTCCCCTACATGCCTGGGTCCGTCCCAACTGCCCTCTCCTGCAGGCCTGGGTCCCCTCCAATTGTCCTCCCCTCAGTAACTATATATATATATATATATATATATATATATATATATATATATATTAGTTATTGAGTAATATAAGTAGCTAAATTTCCATTCTGATTTCTGTTTTCATGCAATTTTTCAGTTTTTCCTTCAATCAAAACCTATTACTTTGACTTCTCTATTTTTCCATCAAACCATTATTATCTTTCTAAAAATCAAGTCATCAAAAGTCTTTTAGCAAGCCTTCTGTATTGGGGTCCTCCTACACAGTGTAAAAATTGCTTTCACATGGCATAAGTCATTTGATGCTAACAAAAACATGTGCCAGACTTTATATTAATTAACATACAAGTATTTGTGCATCAATTGAGGCCAAGTGGCTTGCTCAGGCTGAATAAGATGAAGGTTCAGGCTGTCTGAGTACACATCCTTTCCCTTTGCTAAAGGGAGTTCATTGGAAAGATGTGTCTGTTATCATCTATCTATCCATGTATGGTGATTATCCTTGATGCTAACAGAATCACCTCAATGTGTAGTTTCCTTAAGTTAAGAGAATAAACCCAAATTCAAGTTGGCAGGAAACTCTCCATAAAGGCAACTTCCCAGTTGCCATCTGGGTCTATGTGTACACACATATGAAATGACCTTATGCTCCAGAAGGAATTGAAGGGCAAATAAAAACATTTGAAAATCTGGAGTTATTTTTCTGTTGCTATTCAGTTCAGTGTACCTGACATTTAGAACAATTCTAGAAAATATAATTGATATTTTATTAAATTTTTAAAATTTATCTTTATTGTTGAAACTATTATAGATATCCTCCTTTTTTTCCCCTTTGACCCCTTTTCCTCACACCCATTCCTCCCAGGCACTACTATCTCCATTCTATTATCTGTATCATTGGGCTATGCATACATGCGTATAAGTTCTCTGGTTAATCTCTCCCTATCCACCCCCAACTGTCTTCTGAAATTTGTCTGTCTGTTCCATGCTTCTATGTCTCTGGATCTATTTTGTTCATCAGTTTATTTTGTTCATTATATCCAACGTATGAGTGAGATCATGTGATACTTATCTTTGTCTAACTGCTTTATTTCACCTAGCATAATACTCTCCAGGTCCCACCATGCTGTCTCAAATGGTAAGAGATCCTTCTTTTTTACAGCTGCATAGTATTCCACGGAGTAAATGTACCACAGTGGTTTTATCCACTCATTTACTCATGGGCACTTAGGCTTTTTCCAGATAATAGCTATTGTAAATTGTGCTACTATGAACATAGTGGTGCATATATATTTTTTTGATTGGTGTTTTTTGGTTTCTTAGTTAATTTTTAACTTATCTTCATTATTTATATGTGTCTACTGTTTGCCAGTTCACTCTGCTGGGCACTGTGTAAAAACAGATGAAATAGTTCCTGCGCTCCTGACAACAATTACCTAATGAAGTGGGTAGCTGATAAGTAAACAAATAATTAATAAAGTAATTACACAGTGCAAAGTATATTAAGAAAATAACTCCTAAACTGGGATGCTAAAATACAGAGATATGGAAAGTAGGGGAACTTCCTAACATGAATACATTATGCCTATTAATAATAATACTATGAGTATTAATAATACCACTGTTAGTATTAATAATACTGCTCTTAGTGTTGCATATTCAAATGATAATAACCTAGTATTCTAAGGTCTTAAAATATTTGCAGCTAAAAGTCCATTTGAAGAAATGGATTCTGTATTTTATACATGTTGAAAACATGCCTTCAGGTTTATAGAGTTGAAAATTTAAATGCACTATTATTTTTATGTTTATCTAGATGAATGCATCTATCAATTTAATCATAAAATATGTCCCAAAACACTTCTATCCAATAACACATTAACAACGTGATTGCATTGACCTTCATTGATTACCTTTAGGCAAGGGCTGAAAGACTTTGCCTCAATGAAAGGTGTCTGGTCACCTTCTAATTTTCCTGTGGATGGGAATGGGGATTGAGGATGATGCGGAGTACAGTGGGTGGTTTTAAACCTTTCAAGAGTGGGCAGACGGCAGCAACAGATGGGACATATTTATAATCCCAAACATCCCCAGTGAGCAGTCATCTAAACATCTGGGCTAGAGAAAGGGTCAACACCACTGGAATGAGTTCAAATGTATTATAACCTGCTTCCCCTACACCATCATGTACATAATGATAGTTAGCAATTCTCCAAAGCAATAGGCTATTCAAATGCTTACTCCTGCTTTTTCTATCCTGTATGTGTTTACTCTGAATCAATATATTCTCATTGGAAAACACATATACACACAACAACCCAAGAGTATACATTTAGTGCATCCATAAAAGTAAAGGCCAGTATATGTCAGTCTTTGTGATAACACCTTCCATCCATTATCCCATTTAATCCACTAAACCATTCTGTGAACTAAACACTATTGTTATTCCAATGTTTAAATACTTTAGAGTGAAAAAAATGTGTGAAAAAGTATCCAATAACTTTGTGATAAGATGAATCCAAGTGTTCTCTGTGTTCCGTTTCTCTTCCACTGGGATATTGTAAGAATTTTCAAGTTACTTCATCCATATTTCCACTGAGACAGTTGGAAGCACCATGGAAGTCTCCTTACCTGTAAATCTCCCTCTCTATCACCATGCAAATAGTTTGCTTAGACACTGAGAGAAAGGTACTTGCAAAGTTTATCATCCTAGACACTAGCAGTACATATCACTTTGGATTTTTTGCACTTATCTCCCAATGCCATGAAAAGCCCAGCAGCATATGTAAACTCTTGGAGATAGAAGAGGGCAGAATAACAACTCGCCTTCTCAGCGTTTTAAGGCGGCTGAGCATCTGACTCATGCTATTGAACAAAACCAAAGCAAAGCAAAATTCTCCGAATGTAAAAACCTCATAAAATAGTAGGTCTAGCTATTCGCTAAGCATCTGGCCTTCTATATTCATATATGTTACTGATTTTAGGGTAGATCTGCCTATCAGAGGATTGAAGAAAACTAATAAATGGATACATTAATGCATTTATAACTAAAACTAAATTGAATGGACATCTACTTCATAAACTATCCCTGCCTCAGCTTGAGAAGTATTGAGTTACATGAGATGATGTCTAAGTAATACAAGGACAGATATACCTCTTATAGGCACCCAGGAGTTAATTGGTGCCTGTTAACACATTTTCATTACACAAGTGTCAGCTTGGAGGCATCCTTCTCTTAGCTTCTTGTATCTGGATTAGCTGTTTCTCCCCTGACATCCCTTACCTCGCTTTTCTGATTTCTGTAACAGCAACTCAGCATAGAGCACAGTATGGATTTGTTATTACCAACAGTAGAATTGGACATCTCTTCTGCAGTCAGAAGGTTTTTGCTTTCTATAGTATATAAGGATAAGCAGGAGTAGGTTTATAGAGAAAGGAAATAGAGTTCATACTTGCATTATTAATTATGTTATTTATTTGTGTATATATTCTTACAACCGTTGATCTAATTTTTATCACTTGAGTTCTGGTTTTACATAGTATTCATATGCACTACAGGAACCCCAATAATTTTTTTTGTTTAGAAATGTGACTAATAGAACAATTGGACAATAAAATTAATCAACAGTTGATTATACCTTTAAGCAGTCAGCTGTTATGTGATGCAATGATAAAAATTGCATCACAGCTGCTGTGATGCAATGATAAAAATTGAACACAGTCTGCTGAGAAACATAGACACACACAAATGTCAAACAGTATAATATGATTTATTATTAAAATACAGGCTATAAAATTATTGTCTGCAGTAGAGAATATTAATTCAAAGGGTTTATGAGAGAGATAGGGGGCTCAAAGGACACTGTAGGGAACAGGAATAATCTTTATTTTTTAAGTATATTTTTATTGATTTCAGAGAGGCAGAGACAAAGAGAGAGAGAGAAAGAGAGAGAGAAACATCAGTGATGACAGGGAATCACCGATCAGCTGCCTCCTTAATGCCCTCCACTGGGGACTGAGGCCACAATCCTGGCATGTGCCTTTTCACCGAAATTGAACCCAGAACCCTTCAGTCCGTAGGCTGACATTCTATATCACTGAGCAAAAACTGGCTAGGGTAATCTTTAAGTGAGATTTCATGGAAAAGAGAACTTACCTAACATGTTCTGGCAAGAAAAGCATTGTTGGAAAGAAAACAGACTGAGTAAAAGAATGGTAGAGGGAGAGGTACAGGAGAGTTTTCCTCAATAAATAGCTCATCAAAATACTTTAATAATGTAAAGCTCTTTTGACATTAACCAAAATTAGTTCAAACCAAATCATTAAAAAAATGGAAGATTATAGCTATAAATATTTCAAATATAATAAATCATTTTCTTTTTTAAATTGACTTTCAATTGTAACTAAAGGATATTTGTAAGTTATCAATGTCTTATATTTGTATGCCTTCCCCAATGTGTCATTTTATTTTAAAATCCATAGCAGAAGATTTTGGGAGATATGAATTTACATCTCTTGTAAAGTATTTGAGGATTAAATTTGACTTCCAAAGTTTTATTAATCCATTATATAAGTCTCTATAAAGAAGAGTCTGTTCTTCACATTAACTACTTCATGCCTCCAAATCTCAGAACACAGAGGAAAGAGTGCATTTGTCAATATATATATTTAATTTTCACTGCCATGTATTTTCACTCTCAAGAGATTAATTTTGATTTATCATCACTTTAAGATTTGAAAATGACCAGGAAATGTTGCTCAGTGATTAGTCTCTGTTCTTTGCTCACCATCATCAGAAAATGGTTTATTCCTTCCTAAGAAAGGAATCATATACCGTGATGACTTTTGAAAGTAGCTGGTAGCATTTCTTGTGACAATTCTCTGATATAATAAAAGGGGAGAATACGAGAGAGTTTTCCAAATTAAGTACAAATTAAAACTCAGTAAGCTAACCCCATTCCTTCAGGAAAAATGTTGTTGTCTTGTCTAGGTAATTGTCTAAGTATATTCACTATCATTGTGATTTATAACTTACTTCTCAAATAATTTAATTATTCTATCATGAAGCTTAAAAGATGTAATACACACACTTTATCTATAAGTTAATTGCATTTGGATTATTTAATTTAGGGACCATCAAGCTTTTTCCTTTACTTGACTCTTCTTACTTCATGCTCTCCCTGTAGGACTCATGCCTACAATCCTTATCTGAAATTTGAAAATCCACAAACATCTAAGAATCACAGTTTACATAATTTAGAACAAACTCATTTTATGGCTAAACCTTATTTTAGCCGCTGTGAGCCTATTTGTGATTTTATTTACCCAGTTAATAATAAAACTTATACACGTCGCTTGAAGAAAATATTAAATCTAGAGTTTTCTGCTAGGTTATTTTTTAAAAAAACACATTGGAATCATATATTTTGAGGAAGTGATCAAGGCCCTACACTTTTGGAACAAAAAGGAGTGTATTTCCCCACCGACTGAAGCCCTATTCTTTATAACTTGAGAGCCCTCTTTATCTCAATGCTAGAGGCCCGTTGCCTGAAGATTCATGCAGTAGGCCTTCCTTTCTCTGGCTGCCAGCACCAGTTTGCCTCTGGCATCTGGGAGCCAGGCCTTTGGTCTGGCCTCAAGACTTGGCTTCTCTGCTCTGGCTGCAATGGAGAAGTCAAGTCTCTTCAGCTGTCTTGGCTCCACACCTGCATATGCAAATTAACCGCCATCTTTTTTGGGTTAATTTGTATACTTATCCTGATTGGTTGGTGGGCATAGCAGAGTGACACAATTTGCATGTTTCTCTTTTATTAGTGTAGATATTCAGGTAATTAGCCCTCATTCTTTTGGATAATAACAGTTACCTATTTGTGATCTTACTGTGAGATAGGAATACTTATTATCCTTCTTTTTTAGATGAAAAAACATAGACTTGAAGGCAAAATTACAAGACCAAAGCAGCGCAGCTAGAAATTAGTTGAGGCGAAAATTCAAACACTGGCAGTTTGACTCCAGAATGCTCATTCTTCACCTATTTTCTAACCTTCACTCCATCCTTCTAACTCCAGAAGGTGACTTGGAGAGGGAAAAATTGTGTCAACTTTGGATCTATGGAAGGTTTTTTGTTTGTTTGTTTAACCTATTGTTTATAGCTTTTTATAATAGATCTACCTTATAATGAAAAGACAGTGAGACCTTTATCCTACATAGGGACCATTCTGAGCATTTCAATAATTTGGACAATAATTTTCTGGCTGCATGCCCTTTCCCTCATTTATTAATACTCTCTTCTTTTAGTTACTACTCTATAACTTTGAAGCATTTTCATACATAAATCATTCTCATTGGGGACTAACTGCTCAGATGAACAATATTTTAATTATCTTTCTTTTGGTTTTTAGGTGGGATAAATGGCACATCGGGCACATCAAATCAACAGTCAATAACTCACTTTTAGAGGTTGCCTTCTAATATGCTTAGCACCATGCAATTATCCAGCAATGTTCTCAAAGATAACCATGATTTCTATTGAACTTTTTCTTTAAAAAATAAAATGATGGAATGGCTCCTTGACTAATGTATATACCTAACAACTCCATAATAAATGCACATTTCAAGACTTACATTTTATAAGTGTCTAAGGATTATCAAAATGATCAATCTTTATTATCTGAAGGAAAAAAAATTATGAGAGAAAAATATTTTATCTTAGACATCTGGCCTTTTGACAAATGAAGGACAGAGCTAAAAATTATTTTGTCATATTTTCACCTAATATTGATTTATAGAAATTTTAGTGTCAGGGACATATACAGAGTCATAATTTTTATAATGCTTACTTTTCTAAAGTGAATTTAGGTAATTTATTCTAAAAAAGCTTGATGAAACAGATGAACTCTATATTTTAGCAGGAGAGTGAGGACTGGACCATATTTTTTGGTGACATTTGGGCCTTGTGCAATAATTTGGTGCCATCTGGCTTTGATTAGCTCAAAGTAAACTAATATCAGACAAATCTTTCATGTAACTTTTGACCCCCTTCCTCAGATTTGTCCAGCTCTCCTCCCCTCCCCTTAGGGAAAATAACTATTAGTATTCAGACCAGTGAAGCCATCTTCAAAGAGCTGTTCCTCTGGAAGCTCTTATAACATTGGCTAAATCTGCAAATATTGTGACCTGAAGAAAAAGAGCAACTGCGTCCTAAATCAGAAGCAGAAGCACAAGAGCCCATGTACCAACCTCTGGCTTTGTAGATCAGGAAGACACTCAGGCACAGGTTAAAATCTGACATGGACTTTTTGAACATCACCTCTTGTCTTAAACCTCTGTCCTGGACACATGGCTTCTAGATCTGCTTGCTTCTAGCCAATTCGAAAAAAAAGTAATCTGGGTGATGTGAGGACTCTTTGGAATGACATATAACTGACAAGGGAATTGATGAGAAACAGGCCTAGACCCACAGTTTGTCACCACACAAAACCCATGACAACTGGAAACATCCACTGTAATTATTAGTCACTGGAAGACCTGTGGGTGACATTTTATGGGGCTGCAGGGTCAAAGATCAAATTAGATTGATCATCAGCTTTCACCACCATGTCATTCACCAGTTGGAATCAAATTAATATTGCTTATTCAACTTCTAACGCTGGTAGTTTTTCACATCTCTGTGAAAAAAATATTGTGACATGAAAACGGCTTATTTTTTAAGTTTAGTGTTGAAAAAAGTCATTAGACAGTAAGAGAGCATTTATTGCTGCAATCTCTAATATGGTGCTCTAAACCTATCCAGAGAAATAAATAAATTCATGTGTACTTTTAAAGAACATTTTGTTCTTAAAATAACTATTATTAGTTTTCAAATATGAATAAAAAGTTTCTAGATGCTAATAAATAAACAAGAAAAAGATGAAGTTTGAGAATACCAATGTATGGCCAGAGGACTATAAAATTAATGCTCTTTTTTGGTAGGCAAAATTTAGAAAGTAATTTGATTCTTTTCTTAATAGTCAAAACAGTCTTAAGATTTTGATTCAGTAATTATATGTTTAATAACTTATCCTAGTTAAATAATCTTACATACATGGAATTATATATTATAATTTTAAACTTAGAAATAGTTTATATATCTAATATAATAAAAGAGTAATATGCAAATTGACCCTCACTCCATTACACCTAAGCCATGCCCACCAGCCAATCAGAGTGATGATATGCAAATTAACCCAGCCAAGATGGTGGCCAGCAGCCACAGAGCTAGAGCAAGCAGGAGGCTTGCATCGCATCAGCGATGGAGGAAACTGCCTGCCTAGGCCAGTTGGGTCTCTGCTCCAGGCAACAATGTTTCAATTATAGAAGATAATTAAACCCAAGAAACCTGATTCTGGCTAGCCTTGCTGAGATGTTGGGTCAACGGGAGCTGTGGCCAGCCTGAAAACAGCCCTCAACCCCTCACCCAGGCTGGCCAGGCACCTCAGTAGGGACCCGAACCCTGAAGGGGATGTGGGCAGCCTGAAAATGGCCTTCAGCCCCTCACCCAGGCTGGCCAGGCACGCCAGCAGGTGAACATTTCCCAAGGGGTTCTAGACTGTGAGAGGGCACAGGCCGGGCTGAGGGACCCCCCTGAGTGCACAAATTTTTGTGCACCAGACCCCTACTCTTATAATAAAAAAAATAAGCAAATTATCTGTACATTTATTTGATGGATTTCACTGCCACTATAAAAATAATAAGCATATATTATGTATAAAAATAATATGCTGCAATAGAATATTATAAAATGTCATTAATAATTATTTTGATCACATTTATATAGAAATTATGTAAAGCAAGAAATCTATATATATAAAAGATTAATATACAAAGTGGCCCCTCAAGAGTTTGACAGAGAGAATGGCAGTTCAATCACGCATTATGATGTGCACTGACCACCAGGGGGCGATGTAGAACATGGCTGGCAAACAGCGAAGGAGGCGGGGTGCTGAGGAAGCAAGGAAAGGAGGAGCTGGGGAGGCAGGAATACAGGGAACCTGATCAGCCCTGATAGCCTGACAGGCCTAGGGACCCTACCCATGCATGAATTTCATGCACCAGGCTTCTAGTGTAAAATGGAAACAAAATGAAAGTATCAGTAATATATAAGCACAGAATTACACAGAAATGTTGCAAAGACCAAAACCAATAAAAGTAGAGACTTTTATTACAAAGGTAATTTTTATTTAATATAATATTTTCTGTTTTATACAGTATTTCAGAAAATTGTTAGAAGGAAATGAGGTGTAATACCCAAAAGATTTCCTAGGATACATGGACCTATAATTCAGCCTCTTGCACTCTCCAAATTCTTGTACAATATTTAGAGCTGGCACACTTTATCAAGTGATGGTATTCTGTCCAATTAATACAATAGGTAGGAATATCTGAAATAATATAATCATAGAGGGGAAATAGTTTTATAGTTACCGTGAATATAAAGAACATAGTGTTCTGCTGTTAAACTAAAACTCCAGAGCCACACAGCATTTCTATTGGTCATTGTTTTACTTTACTTCTGATATAATTTATATGCCAGCCACAAAAAAGAAGCTTGATATCTTCTGTCTTTGAATTTACTTAGAACTCAGATGGTATAATAAAAATTCATTAAAACTGTCACATAATCTGATGGATTAAATGTAAAGCTTTCTTAATTTTTTGTTTATTTAAATATGTTTTTATTGATTTCAGAATGGGGAAGGGAGAGAGAGATAGAAACATCAATGATGACAGAGAATCATTGATCGGCTGCCTCCTGTATACCCCCTACTAAGGATGGAGCCCACAACCCAGACATGTGCCCTGACCAGGAATCAAACTGTGACCTTCTAGTTCATAGATTTATACTCAATCACTGAGCCACACCAGCTGGGCCAAAGCTTTCTTATTTTGCATTCAGAAAATAACCTATGCACTTTAAGTCTAAAATAACATTTTTATCTATCTGAAACTACTAGTTAACTATACATGTCCTTGACATTTTATTTCACCTGTAAGTTTAATTATTATTTAATAGTCAAAATCCAGATCCAAGATACCACAGATCTGTGATCCTTTTCTTAGTTCCTTCAAATTGGGACAGTTTCTCTGAAACTTATTACTTGTTGGCTCCTGACTTACAGTAGTATTAACTCTTTTATTATGTTACTAGAGGCCCGAAGCATGCAAATTAGTGCAAGAGTAGGCCTTCCTTCCCCCTGCTGCAGGCACTGGCTTCCTTCTAGCACCCGGAATCCAGAATTCCCTCCTCCAGCAGATGGCAGGCACCCAGGATCCGGGTTGATTCCCTCTGGCCCCGGCTTCATTAGGATGTCTAGAATGACATTTGGAAGGATAGCTGGTCTAATTAGCATATGACCCTATTATCATTATAGACTAGAGGCCCGGTGCATGAAACTTGTGCATGAGGGGGTGGTTCCTCAGCCTGGCCTGCACCCCTCGAAATCCGGGATCCCTCAGGGGATGTCTGACTCTCATAGGGATTGGGCCTAAACTGGCAGTCAGACATCTCTTTCACAATCTGGGACCACTGCTCACCTACCTGCCTGCCTGAACACCCATAACCACTCATCCACCTTTCTGATTGCCCCTAACCATTCTCCTGCCTGCCTGATTGCACCTAACCAGCTCTGCCTCAGCCCCGCACTTGGGACCCAGTCTTCCCTCTTCCGGCCAGCCACAGGCACCCAGGACCCTGGGCGACTTCACCTGGGCTGGTCACAGGCACCTGGGGCCCCAGCTTTGTTAGGAAGGATGTCCGGAATGATGTCTAGAAGACGTCCAGTGTATCCAGTCTAATTAACATATATTTTTATTAATATAGATTTTATTGCAGGAGTTAACTGCTGTTAACTTACTCCAAAATAGGTGTCTGACAAGCACTGTGGTAAGCTTTTTGCTTATAGTTCTTCATTCACTCTTAATATTCTTAATCTTATTGATGAAGGAACTAAACATAAAAGAGGACAAGTAATCTGACCAAGAATTTGGAGCCATAAAATCAAAGGTGAAATGCAAATTCAGATACATCTGACTTCAAAGCCCTGGTTCTTAGTCACCACTCTACCACTTCACATTTGGTATGTATTAAAGATTAATCCACAGAGCAATGGCAGAGATGCTTAGACCTGAAACAAACACAGGCATGCTGCTAATGATGTGAGCTCCTCCCTGCTACATAAGCCAGAATGTTTACTTCACATGATCTGAAAGCCTCAAACTGTCTGAGCTACAGAGACAAATTCAGTGGATAGCAATATAGGAGACATTTCTTGTCTGAAAATGCTATGCATATACTAATATTGACAAAGTATGTCTATCAAAATAAATTCTACCTCAACTTTATTGAGTCATATTAACAGTAGACAAAATCAAAACAAAAAAATTATAAAATAAAAAAATAACTAATTTTTTTGGTAGAGCCTGATTCTCACTTTTTTTTTTTTTTTTTTTCTGGAAGAAGACTGGAAATTTCACTACACTCTGGCCCCAAACAGGTTATCTTAAGAAATGCCTGTGATATTAACTCAAACATTTCTGCTAGTAGATGAAAAGAGGGGAAGGATTTTGTGGAGAGAGGAATAAATCCCTCAGTCATAAAGTTATGCGATGCCAATTAAAATGCTCTCCCAGGCTGCAAAGCAGCTGCCAGACAACAGAGTGTTTTCAGAAAATAATTCTGGAGAGGGTCTAGGAGTCACAAGGGCTTTTAACATTCATCCTCAGAACATTTCATCCACAAGTATAATGCCATGAAAAAGCAAAGAGAGTTTGCCAAGCAAAGAATTTCATTTATCACCCTGGTAGTTTACTTAATTAGAATAAACCCAGACTTCCGTAAGACTCTTTTGTAAGCCTAAACCTCATCACCACAAGCTGACTTTTTAATTATGTGGTTCTTAAGAGCCTTTGGGAATGTAATAGGGCAGACTGTAAATACAGCCATTCAGACACACACGCGCACACGCACACGCACACACGTGCGCGCAAGCGTACACGCATGCACACACGCATTCTTTGGGAAAAATCTGGCAGTAGGTATTAAAGGTATTCACATTACTTTCCCATGATATGAACTTGATAAAGACAAATATTAATCTCAAAAGTCTCAATTTATTTTTCACAAAATACAGATCAAATAGTTGCTGCTTCACAGCTACTATTTTGCTTTCAAGATTAAATAGATGTTGGCAAAGTGCATAGTACACTGTTTATATGATACATTTAAGCAACAAATATCAAAGTTAATTTTAATTAAAAGAATAATAAATGGAAGTCAAAAGTCTGAGTCAGAGTCCTTTCACTGTCATTAGCTACATGGATGATATTAGAAAAATCTCATTTTAAAGGCTATCTTCAGTTTTCCTGTATATAGTACCAGGATCAACGAGTCTTAATTTCATTACCATCTAGCTATGATCTGATCTGTTAAGAATTCTGAGCAACTAGTGTAACTAAGGTTAAGTTATATAAGCTTTTGCATTAGGCTGTTTTTTTTTTAATTCACATTTGAGAGAGGTTGTGCATAATAAGAACCTTTTATTAACTTACTTATGAAAAGATGTCAAGGATCAGTGTATTTATTCTTATAATAAACTACTCACAAGAGTAGCTTTACTCACTTCTTTCTTGCAGGCAATAAAAACTATAAACAATCATCCCAATGAAAAAACATTAAAAAAAGTCATGAAAAAACTGAGGTGGGGTGTAAGAAGGCATCCTTTAATTTCTATCAATGACCAGGAATGATAATGGTCAATTCAAAGGAGATAACTTTAAAGTGAAAGCACTTTAGTACCAATATTTAGTACCAATGTACAATTATGCCATGAAGGTTTTCAATGAAATCTGAAAATTTTGAACTTTTTCTTACCTATATGCTAGGGTAAGGTATCTAGAATAGATCCAGGTAAGAAACCAAGTGAAAAAGACACACATTGCACAATTCCCAATATTGTGAAGATATAATATAAATAAATCTTCTGGAAAAGAAAAAATCATCAAAGAAACAAAGTTTTGGAAAGAATTGGGGAAAAATCAGTTTTGCTAATAGATAACCCGGAGCTGACACTCATACAATACACTCATAGGTCGAAACACAAAACAAAGAGAATTTTACTTATAATGGAATGACAGCTAAAAAGAAGTGCATCAAAAATTGTGAAGTGCAACAATATCATTGCACATTTTATGTGTAATTATTCATCTTACATTGTAGTCATAAAACGTGGGTTATTAAAAAGCAAGAGTTGGAAAGTTTTATCCCTCATGATTATGTTCCAAAATAATTGAAGTCTAAATCTGACAGATTTCCAAGGGATTTAAAATTTCCCTAATTCATGTATAAATAGAAGTTTCTCAGTTGGAAGGATATGATAATTTCAGATCCAACTATACATAAATGTACAGTTTACTTTGTGTTTTGTGGTGTTTGTTTGTTTTTAGGAAAAAGAAATTGTAAAAAAAAAACAAAACCCACAAACTGTACATTTGACTTAAGAGAACATGAAAATTGAAAACTGAATCCTTTACCAAGCTTTTTCTCTTTTGCTTGGGAGGAGTCAGTCCTAGAGATTACAATGATATCATCAGTCATTGTAATTGATGGAGTTGCTAAGATAACATTCTTTACCCCAGTGTAAACACTGATGGATCCTTCGAGAGATGCCTTACATTGCAAGTCTGGGATTTAGTTTATGGGTCTGACAAGTGTGACCTTTAAAATAATGCATTTGCTATAAAAGAAGAAAGAAAACTCTTTATAACTAAAATATATTGGCTACAAGTTTACTTTCCAGCTAGTAATCTGATTACAGTCAAAATAGCACACCAAAATGAAACAGTTTACCTGTGATCAATTTAATGTGGTTATAAAATGCCAATTGTGAGAGAAAACACATTCAAGGTTTGTGGTACCTACATCTATAAAACTTGCAGAGAATTTAACATTCAGTGATGTGTAGCACATATGTGTAAGCAGATGGTTGAAGTATTATTTTTAAAAACAAGACTTTTGCTGACAAAATACAGAACAGGAATGGTGCGATGGGAAACCTAAGAGGATGTTATTTATGAGGTAGTAAACTCATGCTCAGTAATTGGATTCTTACTAAATTGCAGATTAAAAAAGGACTTTGGGTAAAATGAGTCTTTGCAGCTATAGAAATATATGAGAAATTCATCTCACATTATACATACATGTAATTTTCATCCTACCTCACAACCTTTAGCTTCTGTGGCTTGAGGAGGGGAGGTTGTAAGAGCAGGTAGTTTAACTTACCGTATCAGGCATTATACATGGGGAATGTTAACTTATCTCTTCTTTTTTAATACAATTCTGGGGGACAAAAACCGAATGTGGACATATACAAATTATATATAAATATTTTTAAAGTCTCTGTACAAAGGCTATAAAACAAAAAAAAAAAAAACATAGCAAAGCCACTTAACTTGGTCAAAGGGTTCAGACTTTCGTTATAAGATGGATAATTCTGGAAATCTAATGTATAGATTCTATATACAAAATTTGCTAAGACAAGTGTTCTCAAACACAAACAAGAAAACTACATAAGGTGATGAAGATTATTGATTATTTTATAATGTACACATATATCAAGTCATCACATTGTACACCTTAAATATTTTTAATTTGTTTATTATACCCCAACAACCTGGGAAGAAATAAATTGTCTATTTTGATGTCCCTTCTTTGAACTTAATCAATACCCTGATTAAATTCCCAATAGTTACCATGTTCAACTGAAATTTTCTGGGAACCTGTATGCTGCCTTGAATTTCCTATCACCTTGCTGAAGTCAGGGATTATCTCTGGTATTTTATTCTCATAACCAAGTATTTGTAAGTAGTAACATTTTTTTTCTGAATAAATAAATAAAACCCTATTACGCAATTAATAAATGTTAAATTTTCACATTTAAAATTGAAGTGTTTTTGGATGGAAGTTTAACATTTATTTAATAACAACCATTTTTAAGAAAAGAAATTTTAATATTCTACGATGAGAGTTAGCTTAAATCTCAATTTTCCTGCCTGTGGGTGAATTAGATCTGTATTATCAGGGAACTATGAGGTATAAATTACATGTGAAGACATCTAAAGACCGAGTACATAATTTACGTGGTAACCTTTTCAAATATTCATAACTAAGTTTTTCTCATATTTTAATTAAAAACAAATTAAAGGCATTCAATTCACTTCCATACACAGCTTTTGTCATATCAGTTATCTATATACAACCATTATATGTATTATCTAGTATATATCATCTTATTACATATAAATTATATCTTCAAATATATATTTACATACTCAAAACTTGGCTAATAGAAACATGTAAATGGTATGAAATATGTAGTTTTTTGAGGTGAAAACCAACATTTACTGTGCTCCAACCCACCCCTCATAAATGTACTTCATCAGCTTTTCTCTTTGCTAGGGGCATCACAGACATGGGCTGTGACCCTAACTCCCCCTACTTCCATCCCTACAACCATCCCAGGAGAGGAAGGTGCCTTCTCTGCGACGAGCTTCCACAAAGTGGGCTGAGCCAGAGAGCAGTTCCAGCCAGGCCTCAACGCAGGCCAGGTTAGCCAGTAAGGACCCCAGAAGTACCGTAAATTTAATTTTCTCAAAAAACAAACAAACAAAAACAACCATACCCCTCCTCCCAACACAAAGACAACAAAAAGAAATAAAGAGAGAAAGAGAGTAAAAACTATTAACATACCTCAGTAGGGCCCTGGCCAGTGTAGTTCAATTGGTTGGGCATTGTCCCAGACATTGAGGGGTTGCCAATTCAATCCCTGGTAGTGGGCATGAAGGAGGCAACTGATTGATGTTTTCCTTTCTCACATCAATGTTTTCTCTCTCTCCCTCTCCTTCCCTCTTGGTCTAAAAATCAACAAAAATATTTCAAAAAGTGAAATGAACTTTGTAATTAAAAAAACATCCCCCAAAAGAAACCTCAGTAGAGTCTCAGCACTCAGTTTAATATATATATGGTGCCAGCCCTGCCCCGCCCCCACAGGGACTAGCAGTGCCTGTGGCAGAGGTTGAGCTCTCAGCAGAGAAGCACCTTGGCAGCACCACGGACAGCGACCGGCAGCACCAGCAGGCTCCCTGGTTGGGGAAACTTGCATGCACTCTGCAGACAAGCCTGTTCTTGGTGAGGGAGAGCATCAGCTACCCCAGGGATTACACACCATGTGTGCTGTGAAGCAAGGTGGAGGACTATTACATTAACCCGTTCTGTGCTAAGTACCAGGACAGCAAGCCCAGCAGTGACGTGCTGCTGGTGGATCATCACTACCCCTCAGACACCATAGACACTGCACTAGCCTCATCAGGTCATAGAGGGCATAGTGCAGCTTCAGAATGAGGTCTCTCATAGAAGCTGGGAGCTGACCATGACGAACCTGAAACTACTGTGGACCATTGGGAGGAGGAAATATGGGGACTTGATCCTGGAAGTGACCAAAGAAAGCACATTCTCTTTACAATGCATTAAGGATTGACACCACTGCCCAGGTCTTTCTTGGTTGAAGCCTTGGCCATGACATAACTTTGGCATGCAGCCACTGGGTGTGGCTTCTGGGTGTGATTGTGGGGGAAAGAGGCGGGCTCTGCTTGGTCACTGAGGCCATGGAGGAGGGAGCTTGGTGGATTTTCTTCAGGGGCAGTGTCTATTGATGTTGGACAGAGACTGTCTACTCAAGTTCTCAGTGGATGTCTTCAAGGTCATGAAATATCTGGAGAAAAACAACTTCTGGACTGAGACCTGTCTTTCCACAATTTGCCAGTGTCCTGGAACAAAGTAGCTAATGTCAGCAACTTTAACCTCATCAAGGAAGTCTCTAGCACAGGGACAAAGACAAGCTGCAGGTCAAGTGCCCAGCATCTGAGGCTATGAGAGTGAAGATATTCTCCACCAAGTCTGAGGTGTAGTTTCCTGCTCTGGGAAATCTACTTCTTTGGGCCAGTGTTTTATTCAAGACTCACCTCGAAGGGCATTGTTCCTTAGGTGAAGAAGGGATGCACACTACAAGATGGATGTCCCGATGCATGCCCACCTGCAGGCTAGGGGTCCTGAAGAACTGCTGGCAGCTGGAAGCCATCATGTGGCCCTCCTTTCTGTGGTTCCTACAGGAGCTTCCCTGGGTCATTGGCCTGTAAGAACTCAACCTCAATAGGTTGAGGATCTTGCACCCTCACTCCATGGGCTCAAACCTTACACCAGTGGGCATTTTTCCTCTATCCTAACTTGTGCCCCTTCTGTCTTCCCAAAGTCCCTGTCCAAGTCTGGAACCTTCTTTTGTGGACCTACCTGTGGGGCTTCAGTATCCCCACTGAATCCTCCAGGAGGGGAAGAGGCTGAGGAGCAGGAAGCACATACACCTACAATGGTAAGTCTTCCACTGGCCTCCCATTCCTTATTCTCTTAAGGTTTTAGTCCTTTGCTTTTTAAAAGATATTTTCCCACATGTCTATTTTTCAAGAAAGTACACAGAAACGGGAATGTTTTCCCCATCCTGTGCGAGAGTGAAGACCATCACCCCAGATTTGTTTCCCGTCTGTGCCCCATGTCTCTTTGGTAGTAAGCAGCTGCCTGTATGAACTTGATGATGTCACCATTTGCATGTGCCCCAGGCAGACATCTGGTAGGGGTGTGGAGTTCATGTGCCCTGCCACCCGCCCACCTGTCCTGTATGATGAAATCATAATAAATGATTCCATGAAGGAAAAATGCATAAACATATAATATTAGGACAAACACTGGCATGAATCAACTAGCAAACAAAACATTATTTGTGCACATTACCAGTGTAAGCAAACAGCTAAAGCTTATGGATCATAGTTACATTATATTGGAGACTTTTAATCTATATTCAGCAAACCATGCATGGTTTGTTGTTCACAATGACCTGTTTTTGATACATTCTTGTCAGTAGAGACATCAGCATTGCATCAGCCTGCAGAAGGGCAGGACATTTCTTGGGAGGGGGGGAGAGAGGGGCAGGAGGGAGGAGGGCTCTGGCCTGAGAAACATTGCTGAATACAGTATCATTGTTGACATAAAATGACTTTGGAATACGAAAACCTGGGTATAAGTCCCATTTCAGCTTCCTACTAGATTGCAAGTTCAGCTCTCAGCTAAATTGATCTAAAGTCCATTTTCCTCACATGCAAAAATGTCAATTGATATTACCTACTTGACAAATTGTAGCGCTGAGAGAAAATAAATTCTGCTCTTAAATTGGTGCTTAGCACAAGTGACTTCTCCATAAGAGTAACTGTTCAGTCACTGATTCAATTGTGTTCTATAAAGCTGCTCTAGGAAACCAACATTTGGAAACCATAGTTGGACACTACACCATGCTTATAACAGATAATTGCTTAAGAACACATATTTTCATATGTGTGCATGCATGTACGTAGATGTAATGTATACTCTATCTGAGCACTATAAATTTGTCTACATAATCAAGGTAAATACTTTCAAAGTTATAGGAGAAATCTCTAATGGGAAACAACCAAGTTGTACTGAAGCAACAGTTCAAGGGAGGGTAGGTCCAGTCCTGTGGGATCCATAGACAGCAACATGTCTCCACAAAATTCTCTAGAAGGCTGGCCTTTACTGGGACAGAAGCTGGGGAGATGTCAATCTTGAAGTCTAACTCAAATAAATTAAACAAGGAATACCCATAAGAAAAATAATAGCAATAACTTCTAACCCCCTTTCTCTTTTAGACAACCCATTTTAATCTGTGCCTTAAAGCTTCTGTTTATATCTTTATACAGATTATTCAAAAATCTGTTTTTATTTATAAAATCTAGAATTGCGTTTCATTGCCCCTACTATATTTTTCTACTATGTTTTTTGCTGACACTTCCAAGTCATCATCTTTCTCCAGAATGCTTTTTTGTCTAATAGTGTTGCTTTGCCTGGCAGCCGCATCGCAGTTCTCCCAAACATGGGAGCAGTATCAGACTTTAGTGGGAATGTAGGAATGAAGGAAGAGAATGACAGGGAGGGAAGTTCATGGTTTCGATAATGTGCACAGATTGATGCCAGCATATCAAACTTGGATATAATTGTAAATCTTATAGGTAAGATAACACTGGTCAGTTTTGCTTTACCCATTGCTCTGTCTCTGTGCCATGGACACTCAACTCAACAGGATTGGGTGTCCACAGCTTACACAGTCCATTGAAAGTCTGGCCCTGCCTGACTCCTAGAGATAACCTCTAAGCCCTGCATGATAAGAGTGTCTTTGTTTTACCTGAGGAGTCAGGCTTTGCCACATTGTTGATACACCAGCCAAGTGATTTATGGTGGTGTTCTTGGGCCCCATGGTATCAGTTTGACCTCTGGAAGGGTTGCCCACTGAGACTAATATCAGCCACAGGCATAGTCAGCCATGCCTAAGTGACCAAAACCAGTAAAAGCCCTGAATACAAAGGCTAATACAGCTTCCTTAGCTTGTAATACTTCATGTGTGTTGTCATCCTGGGATTATTGCTGGGGTTATTAGGAATTGTTCCTGTGGCCCCACTGGGAGAGGACAGCTGGAAGTTCATACCTGGTCTCTCCCTATGCATCCTTCAACTCTGCTGGAATTAGTCTATTTTTTCTATAATACATTATACCTGCAATATAGTTTTGTCCTTTTAGCAAATTACTGATCCTGAGGGGGACCTTGGAGACCCACAAACACCATCTCTAGTATGTATATTTGCAAAAATGTAAAACTAACCTTACTATGTTTTAGAGGGTACTCATATCTTGGGGGGCAAAGCCGAGACCTGTGTTAATTTTATTTTTGTATCAGACAAAATAATTTAAATCAGATAATTTAATTTTTTCACTTATTTCTATATATAAAATAGCTATAAAGTATTGCCCTAGCCTGGTAGCTCAGTTGGTTAGAGCACTGTTCTTATATGGCAAGGTTGCAGACTTGACCCCATGTAGGGTCACACACAAGAAACAACCAATGAGTCATGGATAAGTAGAACAATAGGCAGGCCAAGTTAAGGTAAAGATGGATGTTTATCAGGGAAGATATTGGACTAACCCACCATGATTTGCTTGTAGCTAGAAAGATTTTATTTCAGATCATTCTATGTGGTTACTTTAGGTTTCTGAGTTTGTAAGGCTGCCCTACAGGCATCCCCGGAGCTTGTCAGGTTTAGCATGTGGCCCCATTTTTACCCACACTAAATATGTGATTGAATAATGTTAATGGGATATCATTTAAAGATAAAAGCTGGTCCACATCTACAAATAGTATCACTAATGGTGATCTCCTGTCAATAAAATAGACATCAATTGCACAGAAAGTATTTTTAAACAGAGAAATGGTTTTAAAAGGCTAATATTCAAAGTATCCCCTGGGGAGTTCAACTAGGAAGCCGAAGTTCAATCGCTTGCTATGATATATGTTGACCACCAGGGGCAGCATGGAACATGGCAGGCAAACTGCAAGGGAGGGAGGGAAGGAGGAGGTAAGGAACCACATGAGGAGGCCGTGAGGCAGAGATGTGGGGAACCTGATAGCCCTGATCACAGCCAGGTCTAGAGACCCATCTGCACATGAATTTTATGCACTGGGCTTCTAGTGGACTAATAAACTGTAACACTCAGTTGTAACATGGAAAGGAAGCTCTGGAGACTGGCCTGCTCCTGGAACCCCGGCTGCACCTTTCCCAGGACTGATTTGTCTCAATAAACTTTGCCTCCTTTAACCATTGTTGTCAGTGGATTCATTCTTTGGTTTTGCAAGACAATACCCCACATTTTGGTTTCAATTTGTTTTAATGTAAATAATGTGTTTAATAAATATTCAATTAAACATGTTTAACTTTTTTTTTTCTTTTTCATGTAACACTCAGGTATTCTAACATAGAGGAAATCTCTAACATTTGGAATTTAGGAAGGCAAATAAGATTTAAAACAAGTAAATACTGCTCTAACCCTCATTTTTACCTTTTAAAACACTAGAATTCATCCTGTAAGTAACAAACCATTTATTGACAGTACAACCCAGACATGGTCCTCTCACCCAACCACATTCTGAAAAGAAAAAATAAATTTCACAAAAAGCTGAGTCAGAATGTTACCTAGCTATTCCCATTTAAAGGAAGAGAGGAAGTAGGTTAAAAACAAAATAAATAAACACACAAAAACACAGAGAAAGAGTTTGAGGCAGGATGGTCAAAGTGCATCTATTTTTGAGAAATATCTGGAAACTTTGCAAACTGTCCTAAAAGTTGAACACTTCTTTCTCTTTTAATCCAAATGGCTTTGCCTTTCTCTTTCAATGAGTCCAGAAAAGAGGCCTCATAGCCATGAGAGAAGACCGTCCCTCAAGACCAACTTGGATTGTTCACAATGTATTGGGGTGACATTGGTTAATAAGATCATATAGGTTTTGAGTGTCTATTGTGTTGTGTGCTCATCATTTTACAGTGGTGTATGTATGGCAGTAGCTTCCCAGACTTGACAGAGAAAACCTGTGTGAGGTGTTTACTGGCTGTGATTACATTCCAGTCTGTTGGCCACTTGCAAGTACGATTCTGTTTAGAAGCCAGTTGACTCTCTGCTGCTGCTCTCTGAGAGATGGAGTTCACAGAAGCCCTAGCTGCTACCACATCAGACTTTACACTGCTCATGCCAAAGAACAAATCTAATTTTATGTTTAAACTCTAACTTACCCCAAGAAAATAATAAAAATGTTGGTAGTGGTGTGAGGAGAATAGAGTGTTAATGAGTTTCTAGAAAACTTCAATACCATGTATTACTCCAAGAAAGGTAATATTTCAATGCTTTTTTGTGACACGTTAGTAACCATATATTTTAAAAATACTTAACTTGAAGATATTTTCACTTAAAAATTATTCTAAGTGGGTAAAGGTAGTGTCATGTAATCATTAGCACAATGTTTTAAAGTCCAGTGTCTTGGGGTTGCACTGTGGTTGTTTGTATTAGCAAATTAAATGATCTTTGGCATGTTCCTTAACCTCTTCAAATGTCAGCTTTTGAAATTAGAAAATGGAGATGAAAATGAAACTCTATCACATTATTTCAAGACTTAACTGTAATAATGAATTCAAAGCACAAAATGTTGTGCGTGGCATAGAGCCCATGAGCTATACATTGCAGTTATCATGCTTAATGAAATGATAGAAAACTTAGAAAAGCATTTTTGACTTTTGAAGCAAGAGGACATTTTACTTTTTCTTCAGTTGTATTTTCTACATGATAAAAATTTCATTCATGTCATTTATTATAAGTAGCTTACACTACTTTCACTTTTGGCATGTAATCTATAAGTAGAACTCACTCCTTACTCAGTGCTTCCTTATAAATACATTACTCTTCTATTGTACTTTTCATCTTTCCATCTTAACTATTTTGCCAGTTTTAAGACACTTCTCCCTTCCTACTGAAACAGGAATTTTTTTTGGGGGGGAAATACAGGGTTTAGGAAATTTTAGAAATTAAGGAAACCATGGGTTAAACACAGGGTTGCAGAGCAGAAGAAAGGATATTTCTATAGAATAGAGGAGCTGAAAAGCTGCAACAGGTACATTTCCATAGTATGAGGGAGCTGGGAGCAGCAAAAGGTCTATATTTACAAAATAAAGGGAAGGAAGCCCTTCACCAAGAAAGGAAGAAGAAGAAGAAGAAGAAGAAGAAGAAGAAGAAGAAGAAGAAGAAGAAGAAGAAGAAGAAGAAGAAGAAGAAGAAGAAGACCCAAAGGGAATAGGACAACAATAAGAAAGGAATGGGAGGAACCTTCCATGTCACATGTAAGTTTCAACCTTTGAGCTCAGGAGTTACTATAGTAACCAGTCTAAGGGAATAGTGACCAATCAGAGAAGATATCAAGGCACCATGATCTTCAGCCTTTATAAGCCATAGGGAAAAGGAACTCAGTGGGACTCTCCACGTGGGAGTCCATTCTGTGGGACTCTTTCCCCTTCCCCACATGGGAGTTTGTACTTGTTCTTTAATAAATTTCTATCTTTGCTATATGACCTTCTGTCTGTGGATTCATTCTTCAACTCCGTTGGACAAAGAATTCAGATTCCAGTCCAGGGAACACTGTGTGTTCCAGTCCAAAAATTCCACATCACTACTAAGTCTGAGAAGGCTTGTAACTCAAAATATTATAGAAATGATCCTAAGTGACCTTCAAACCAAAACCAAAAGAACATGCAGCCATCTTATTTTCTAGGAATGTTCATCTTGATTTAGTGAACCTTCAGGTAAGAATTTCAACCACCCCAATGCTGCTATGCTGGTGTTTTGGTTGACATCCCAGAGGAGCGTCACTATTCAGCCATCTCCATCACATATGCAAGTAAAGCATGGCCAGCCCATTCACAAACAGGATGAAACCGAGGAACCATGGTAGATGCCATGTGGAAGAGATGAATTAAACAGTTTATTCCTGGCAAATCCCTCAGCTGCACAGTCATACTATTAGTAGATAGTTGTTTAAGTTTCTAAGTTTGGCTAGTTCGTAATGCAGCAGTGCTAGATAACTGGAATGAGCACATCCTTAGTTTGCCCTTTACACATTCACCATTTTGACCCTAAAATTGTTGGTGCTTGCCAAGTTGAAGCTGAAAATAATGAACCTCATAATGAGGTAATTGCACATACAATTGGAGAGAAGTACGTTCATTTTATGGAACAGGTAACAAAGTTATTACTCAAGGAACCCATTACAAGTGCAATTACTTGCGGGATAATTTCTGCCCCTATGGCTAATTGTAGGCAGAAGAATTTGAATGAAAAATTAAATGCCTACTAGGAACTCCTTAGAAATGCAACTCCTGATTATTCTGTACAGGTTTCTGGTGACCTGTGGCCATTAAATATTACAAGTCATTACTCAGAGTTGAAGTGGTGCTCGTGGCACTCTAAGAGAAAATGGTGCCATTAAGTCATCTTAGCCTAAAATTCTTTACACTTTTGTATTACATTTTTATCCTTAATTATTATGTAAGACTAGCATATCCTTTAACCTCTTGAATGTGTCCTATTCTGAAAACTCCATTATACTGTATAACAAAATAAATAAATTAATTAATTAGTTAAAACACTGGCATATATATGAAATTGTAAAGTAAAAAATTATTATAAACTGCAGTTTAAAGATACATTGCATATTTTACAAGTAAATAAAAATTAGTAGCTTGAAATAAAATGTAATAATTTGAATTACTATACTAAGAAACAAAAAAAAAATCTCTATATATTTATCTAAAGTATGTGTAATATATACCTGTGTAAAATATGACAAAAAGGATTCACTTCTACATGTTCTCCATAATCTCTAGTTACATAAGAATATATTATGAAATGAATGCATGCCAAACAAGGATATTTGTCATCATTTTTAGTCTTTATGTATGACTTACTTTCTTAACTTACTTGACCCATCTATTGCTATTATACATTCACATCATTTTCAATTTTTTACTAATTAAAACATTGAAGAATAGCATGTCTACCTTTGCGCACTTGTTCAGGTATTTTTAAGTATATATTGCTATTCAGAGATGAACATTTAGACATGTGTTTGTTGAATAGCATATGCATCTTGCTACATGAATACTGAGGATGGTTTCTCAATGTTCAATATGATAAATAAAAAATATCATGCTTGCATTTAAAAGACGGAAGCACTCAGTACTCCAATATGAAAGTAACTTGCTGATATAATATACTTTCATTTGCAATGAAGTTATTGAACACGTATTCTGATTCATCACGATAATTGTTTAACTTGGAAATGAGGAAAAGTCAACAGCTCAGTCAGCAGTTATGGAGCAAAGAAAAGCTAGGACTTGCATTACTTGTCTTTGGATTTCTGGAGATAATTATTCCAATTTCATTTTCAGTAGATTTTTCTGCCATTCAGTGAAATCAGACAAACAAATGAGTGTTTGCTGATTCTTGGGCATGGAAGGAGGTGGGGTGTCTATATAGTTGTGGGGCATTTTCTGTGCATGGTGTTATTATACACAATTTTATCACCCAATCTTATATTTTATCACAAATTCATATATACTAATAACTTCAACACAACACACAAATAAACCTCTACCATACTCTGTCTTGACATAAGATGAGCTTGATATCTACATAGATAATTCTGAAGGCTTTGAACACACACATGCACACAGACACACACAAACTAACACTAAACCTTTGTTAAAATTACTCTCAGTTTAGTTTTCCTTCATAATTAGAAAACAAAAGATATTAGTTTGAAATTAGTCCAACAAAACTACTGCCTAAAAATTAAAATTAAACATTGGTAAATATTAGTAGAAACTGAAATATTCAAGATATAGTTGAAGAATTATATTCTTATTTGAGATGTAATATATAAATATCATAACACGAAGACATCCTAAGAGGTAAAACAAATATATATTGAAAAACCAGAAAAGTAGTTTTCTGAATGGACCAAGAATGAGAATTATGGGATGAGGAAGTGAAGAGATTCTAAGAATTTGTTCTTTTTAATTTTTGATGAGAATTATTCTTTATTTTTCTAAGAATGTTGATTACATGCATGTATACATTTGTAAAATATTGAAAAATTTATGAATTGTATAAAATGTACCTTTATATTATAATCGAACAGGTCATAGAAATATTGGACTCTGTTTAGTAACTTTTCTTTATGCGGTGGTATGGGTGTGCAATTCTGAAACTCCAATCTGTGTGCTCTCAGCTTCAGCAAAGGAGTGAACACAAAGGGAACCAAGTGTTGATTGGGTGATACAAATAGCATTCTCACAAACAAATACTCAGAGGTATGTGTATGTGTACAAACTGTGTATGTATACATATAATATACAGATACAGACAGTTAAATATATACTCAATGCTATGATTTTTCTTGCCCACTAGACCATTTTTAATTTTTACTTTTGCAGGTGGGATATAGTGGTTGGGTTCAAGGAATCATTTGCTTAGATCCTTCCTTTTGTTTTAGAGTCTACCTTTTCATAGTAGCCTGTTATTTTATCTTTACTGGTCTTGAAAACTCTTTCAGCCTAGCCGGCATGGCTCAGTGGTTGAGCATCAACCTATGAACTAAGAGGTCATGGTTGGATTCTGGGTCAGGGCACATGCCCGGGTTGCAGGCTCTATCCCCAGTGTAGGGCAATCAGGAGGCAAACAATCAATGATTCTCTCTCATCATTGATATTTCTATCTCTCTCTCCCTCTCCCTTGCTCCCTGAAATTAATAAAAATACATTTAAAAAACTGTTTTCATTTCTTTTTGTCCCTGAAATGTGTTCTTTGAATCTTGAGGGCCTCCTATACATCTTGGGATTCTCTTTCATTGTATGTGTTGATTCTTTATATTTATAAATAAAGGACTGTGTTGTGTAATAATGATTGAATTTGATAATTAGTGTCATAAGTTTCCTAGTGCCCGAGTCTCTTCTTAAAATTACTCTCCATCTTACTGTATTGCACATAAGATCTGGTTACTGAGAGGCATTGCTTTGAAATGTTTATATAATTAATATGATTAAAATTTTTTGTCCTGTTGTGATTTAAAAAATGTGAAAGAAATATAAAAGAAAAAATCAACAAAACTAAAACCAATCCATAATGTTTGTTCATCAATGATATCCTCTTCTTAGCTCTTCTATGTGAAATTGTGATTCCTCTCTTTATCAAAATGACAATTTAAATCCTTCTTGTATATTTTCTTTTGTTTATCAATTCTACTTTTTTCATAACTTACACTTTATTTATTGTCAAATGTATATTTTAACTTATTAATTTCTACTCTTGTCTTCAAAAGCATACACACTTATTTTCAGAGGTATATTATCAGTCTTAGATGTTGGTTTATGTGTGAGCAAAAAGGTAATAGAACAATTCATAAAAAGTAAGGAGGTAGGGAGAAGAGAGGAGATCTTTATTTCTAAATATCTACAAATGGAAAGCCCTAAAAATGTTGTTTCACAGTTGACACCTGGGAGTCCTTGCTTCTACCTTGTGGTTAATGCCTCTCATTACTTCTGTATGCAAATATTGATAAATCACAAAATGTATATTTGAAATAAATTTGTAGTAATCATTAGTAGTGCCACCCATCACCTTCAATGAGTCATATTTGAAGGTTATTTTATATAATCAAAGACTAAATGAAGAGTTCTGTAGGCTGATGGCTTGCACAAATGCAGAAGAAAACATATAATGAATATCCTTACCTGCTTTATAACTAGACTGTATACTTATTAAGAGTAAGAATTGTGTCTTATTAAAATTATATATTAGTTACATGGTTTATACCCAGTGAGTGTGGAAATAGAGGAAGAAAAGTTAGAGAATTTTTGTGAAAAAAAAAAAAGAGAGAAAAGGCACATCCAAAGCAATGCCAGTGGAAAGGGGATAGAGATGAATCTGATATATATGTAAGATAAAATAAACTTTATAAAATGCATGTGGTATCAGATATGGATATTTGTGACACATTGAGCTTGGTAGTGATAATTCTGATCTTGTCTTCAAAGCTAAATAAGTGAAGTCAGTAAACAGGGGAAAAAACACATTTTGGAGAAATAGGCTTAATCTCTTCAGAGGAAACAGAAAATGAGAAAAGCAAAGAAAAGGATGAGCAATATATAAACATACAATTCTGAAGGCATTATGAAGATAATATTTAAAGGCACATAGACTAGTGTGCATGAAGAAGTAGAATATTTCAGAATATTTTTGCATATTCAGTCATGCGTAACTATTTACATATATATTTACCTGTGTTGAAATATCTCATTTTATTTTTCTTATTTTTATCAATGTGATAAAGTCATAGTCATACTTTAAGCCTGTTATAATTGTTACCATACAATCCTCTCAAGGTGGTTTAATCAGAAAATACATGAGAATAATGTTTTAGGTTGTGCACTCAATTATTCTTGAAGAATATCAAGCAGTGCTAATATCAAGACAAATTTGACATGTGTCCTCTCTTTTAGGTCAATTGTTTTTAATCATGTACATCACTCACATTTTTAATTTTATTATCTTCCTCAGGATAGCGATACAAAGTTTAAATATGCTTTGGTTCATTTTCTTACTCATAAATGCATTCTCCAAGCCCCTGTCCCCCAGATCATTCCATATATTAACTGTGGGACTTTTTTTTTCAGGTTTTGGATTTTATATTTACCATTTTTTTAATCAGTGGTATATTGAAACTTTTTTCAGTTTGATACATTTTTGTTTTTACTTATTTTATTGAATGTATTAGGGTAGTACTGGTTAATAAGATCACATAGGTTTTAAGTGTACATTTCTATGATATATGATCTGTATATTTCATTGTGTGTCTATCACCCAAAGTCAAATCATTTTACATCAGCATATATTTGTCCTCCTTTACCCTTTACTACCCGCCCCAACCTCCTTCTTTCTGGTAACCATCACTCTATTGTCTGTGTATATGAGTTTTGGGTTTATATCCCATATATGAGGGAAGCCATATGGTTTTTAACTTTTTCTGATGGACTTATTTCACTTAGCATAATATTTTTGATGCCTATCCATGTTGTTGCAAATTATGGTATTTCATCTTTTCTTAAGGCAGAGTAGTATTCCACTGTATTAATGTACCACATCTTTATCCAGTCCTCTATGAAAGTATACTTTGGTTGTCTCTGTGTCTTAGACACTGTAAATAATGAATGCTGCAATGAATATAGAGGTGCATATATCATTGTGAACACATTATTTAGAGTTTTCAGGTAGGCATCCAGAAGAGGAATTGCTGGGTCACAGGGTAATTCTATTCTTAATTTATTGAGGAACCATCATACTTTTATTCATAGTTGCTGTTGATATAAGTTTAATTCAGAGGATATTTTATGTTATTTTTTATATATTTTTAATTTTTATCTAATCTACAGCTCCTATTTAAATTTCAACAGTCATTGTGGTTATTTTCCCTGAGTCCAATAAAAAGTCTAGGATCCCACATTGCATTTTGCAGTCTTGATTCGTTAGCTTTCTTCAATCTGCAACACTTCCTCAGTCTTATTTTTCTTTATTTTTAAATTTTATTTTCATTTAGTTTGCATTTAATGCTAATATGTATTAATTTCAGGTTATAACACAACAGATATGGTCAATTAATCTATAACTAAGGCAGTAAGAACAGACAGTGGGGTAAAGACAATATCCTATCTGATGAAAGAGTAATATGCAAGTTAATTGTCACTCCCTCACTCCATCACAAAGATGGCCGCTGCCACACAGCTGGAGTGAGCAAGAGGCTTGGGTTGCCCCAGCAATGGAGAAGCTAAGTTTCCTGCCTGCCCTGGCCAGCCCTGAGCTCCATTCAAGTCTATAAAGTTTCAATTATAGAAGATAAATAAATCACAGATACCTGCTTCCAGCCCACATGGCTTCCACTCAAGGAAGCGCTGGGAGCCAGAGGCAACCCAGGCTTCCAGTAGGACAAAGGCTACAAAGTTTCTATTATGGAAGTTAAATGAGTTGCAGAAACCTGCTTCCAGCCCCTCACCTAGGCTGACCAGGCACCCCAGCAGGATCCTTGCAACCCTAAAGGGGCTGTGGCCAGCCTGCAAACAGCCATCATCCTCTCACTCAGGCTGGCCACACACCCATGGGGTGAAGGTGCCCACTGAGAGGCTTGATCAGCCTGCAGACAGCCATTAGCCTTTCATCCAAGCTGGCCAGGCACCCCAGGGGGGATCCCCATCCTAAAGGGGGTGTGGCCAGTCTGAAAATGGCCCTTACCTTCTCACCCAGGGTGGCTAGGTACCTCCGAAGGACCTCTACCCTGATCCAGGGCACCCTTCAAGGCAAACCAGCCAGCCCCTACTGGTGCACCAGGCTTCAATCCTGTATAATAAAAGGGTAATATGCAAATGGACCCTAACAGCAGAATGACTGGGAATGACTGGTCACTATGACACACACTGACCACCAGGGGGCAGATGCTCAATGCAAGAGCTGCCCCAAGTGGTCAGTGCACTCCCACAAGGGAAGCTCTGCTCAGCCACAATCCAGGCTCATGGCTGCCAGCACAGTGATAGTGGCGGGAGCCTCTTCCACCTCCTAGGCAGCTCTAAGGATGTCTGACTGCAGCTTAGGCCTGCTCCCCGCTGGCAAGTGGATATCCCCCAAGGGCTCCTGGGCTTCCAGAGAGATGTCTGACTGTCAGCTTAGGCCTGATATCCCGGGGAGCAGGCCTGAGGGTTCTTAGACTGTAAGAGGGCACAGGTCAGGTTGACGGACCCCCCTGCCTCCCAGTGCACAAATTTTTGTGTATTGTGCCTCTAGTATTAAATAATTGCTGTTACAAAAATTGACAGAAACATGCAAAAATGAAACTAGTCCACATTTTTACTCCATATACAGAAATAAATTAATAAAAAATTGACTAAAGACTTAAATGTAAGACCTGAAACCATAAAACTCTTAGAAGAAAGCATAGGCAATAAAGTCTGAAACATTTCACTTAGGAATTTTTTTCCAGACATATCTCTTCAGAGAATGAAAAACAAAAAATGAATAAATGGCACTGTATCAAATTAAAACATTTTTTCACAGCAAAAAAAATCATCAAAAACATGAAAAGACAACCCACTGAGATATTTACCAATGATACTTCTGATAAGGCATTAATATCCAAAATGTTTAAAGAACTAAAAATCAGACAACACCAAAAAAAGCAAACAATCCAATTAAAAAAGTGGGCATGGGACCTGAGAAGACACTTTTTCAAAGAAGACATACGAACAGCCAGTAGTCATATGCAAAGATGCTCAGCATGACTAATCATAGAAATACAAAATAAAACCTCAAGGAGTTACCATCTCACACCTGTCACAAAGGTGGTCATTAGTAAGTTAACAAATATGTGTTGGTGAGGATGGGGAGAAAAGGAAACCATGGGATGGGAATCCAGATTGGTGTAACCACTATTATTGTGGATGTTCCTCAAAATATTAAAAATGGAACTACCCTATGACCCAGTGATATCATCTTTATAGAGTTCTATTTTTGTATCAATACTGCCATAATTTTGCACACTCTGCTTTAGTAGGGCATCTAGTTTCATTGTTTAACTTGTCACCCTAGATCTCATGGTTAGGGGTGTACACTAATCTTTGAATTTTCATGTCTACCTTTGCTTGACAACCTCTACAGCTGTCCAATCTAAAATAAACACAATATATTTTCTCATACTCCTCATGTATTCTCTATTTCAGATTTTAACAACTATTTATGACAGTAGCTTCTTCCAAAAGATCTGAAAGCATTCATTTCTTTGTAATTCACTATGTTATTCTAATCTAACATCAATTCCAGCTAATTTAATCTTCTAAATGGCTTCCAAAATTATATACAAGTACTACATTTTAATCTCTACTTCCCAAGGTCATGTCCTTAAAAGCTCTTACCAAACTACTGCAAAAGTTCCATAATCTAATTTCATATATTTTATTTTTTCCCTCCCAGCTTCAATCTCTTCACCAAGGGACTATTATAACTCTTCTGTATAAAACATCCAACTTTTCCTTTTCAGTTCCAGAACAGAGTTCAGGACTTTGATTAGTTCATTTCTACCCACCATCTTATCTCACATCTTGCAATTCTATGTTCCACTATAAGGTCCAGCAATAATGAAATGCTTAGAAAGATATTCATTCTCATTTCTCTTCCTCTCTCAAGTGGTTTACAGCCACTTACAAGATGTTCAATTTTGTAGAGACAGAGACCTTGCAAAATATCACACCTTTGGCTGTATTTTCTTCTTAACAATATATGGACCCATGAAATCCTTGGAATAAGGACACCTGTCTTTTCAACTTCTCTGGGTGAAGCAGCTAAAAAATAAATTTCTTAAACTAATTTATATTGCTTTCATATCACCATTTCAAAGAGTAATTATTATAAATATCACTCTTCACTAGAGGTGAAATAAGAAAGATGTAGAGGTAAAGAGTCAAAGGATGCCTCTTAGCCACATTTATTAAGGCATATTTTAAAATATGATTCTTCTTGATTGCAAGAAACATTTCAACTTCCTGGTTTTGTCACTGCTCTGTGGGATTTAAGGTAGGTCATTAAAACCCTCCTATAAACTCTCTACCCCCGCTCTGCTTCTCTTTCTGTACAACATTGTCTGCAAAGTAACTACTCACAGCTAAAAGATCAAGACAAAAAAGGAAAAAGTAGAACTGATTATCCACTTCCTCCTGGGTGACAATCATGGTTTACATTTGTTTTGTTTTCACAGTCACCTCCAGATGCCTAAGTATTGCAGACAACCTGTATTATTATTCCCATGTATACCTATATATCCCTAACCTGGCATAGTTTTTTTCCCCCACTTCCATATCCTCTAGGGATCATAGTATGCCATCAGAAAAAATCATCTCTATCTTGAAACTCTACTTTGATTATTTTCACCTTGTGACTCTGATACTTCCCAAGTTGTGAATGTTTTTCTCCATCCCTCATATACCTCCTGGTTCAAAGCACAGTATATGTTTCACTAATAGTTTTCATTTCTATCATTTGATTCGTGTTCTTGGTAATTTCAACATCAAATCAAATGATTCAGTTAACATCTAGTTCTATCCAATTTCTTCAAGTTATTTTCTTTATATTTTTCTTCAACCTGAACCCATCATAGCAGGCCCATTATAGTAGTCAGATACTAAACCAAAGGGCACCAAACTTTGGCTCATAAGTCAAATTCAGACCAACACCTATCTTATCTAATAAAAGAGTAATATTAAAATTGACCATTTCTACAGGATGCCTAAGCCATACCCAGCAGCCAATCAGAGTGGCTGTATGCAAATTACCCAGCCAAGATGGAGGCTGGCAGTCATGGAGCTAGAGTAAACAGGAAGCTTCCGTTGCACCAGGAGTAAACTGTCTGCCTAGGCCGGCTGGGCCTCTATCTGCTCACGGCAACATTCTTTCAATTATAGAAGCCACAGAGCTGAAGCAAACAGGAGGCTTCCTTACCTGCCTAGGCCTCAGCTTAAAGCAACAGTTTCAATTTTAGAAGATAAATAAACCCCAAAAACCTGCTTCCAGCCAGCCTTGCTGGGACGAGAAAAGTAGTTTATTGAAGAAGATTCAAGAAACGTGGGTGTGTGAGGGCACTGCCAGTATCTATTACAATATGTTATAACTGCCCTTGATATCAAACTTGTTTGAACACATATCAATGAATCAAATCCTCACCCTAGACTCTTATGTATTATAGAACTACATAAATGTAAGGAGGTTCTGATAAGTAGTAAAATTAAAGGTCTTAAAATGCAGACAAGTATATAAAACATAGTTAAGTAAATGATAGGGACATTTTGAGGGGGATATATTTAAAAAGCACCAATGATAAAGTTATTCACTACTATATTTTCTCCCAGTCTGTGCTGTACACTGTCATCTGCTTTACATTGCTTGGCTCTTTAATTCCAAACATTGCAATTAAAAGTAGTTATTTTCACCAGTTCACAACAGAGACTGAAGACCTAATAGATAAAGTAATTTCTTCAAGGATAGAGTCAAGAATCAACAGCAAGGCTTTCTGTCATTAAATGTTGTAATTTAGCCTTGATTTTTAACCGGTAGGAGCCCTTGCACTGGTGCACGATCAGGGCCAGGAAGGAACTGCAGGAGAGCTCCAGGGCATATCCAGCCCATCTTGCCCAGAGCCAATTGGCTGGCCCCCAGCAGTAAACTAACCTACCAATCAGAGTATCATAGTTACTGGTTGAACAGGTTTTATCCTATATTAGGGGCCCAGTGCACAAAAATTTGTGCACTTGAAGTGTCTCTCAGTGCAGCCTGTGCCCTCTCCCAGTCTGGGACCCCTCAGGGGATGTCCACCTGTTGGCATGCCTGGCCAGCCTGGGTGAGTGGCTGATGGCTGTTTTCAGGCTGGCCAAGCACCCCAGTGGGGACCCTCACCCCATTGTGGTGTGGCCAGCCTGGGTGACAGGCTGAGGGCTGTTTTCAGGCTGTCCACAGTCCATTCAGGGTCAGTGTTCCTACTGGGGTGCCTGGGCAGCCTGGGTGCGGGGTTGAGGTCTGTATTCAGGCTTTTAGGCTGCCCACAACTCCCATTGACCCAATGTCTCAGCAAGTCTGGCTGGAATCATGTTTCTGGGGTTTATTTATCTTCTATAATTGAAATGCTGTTGCTATAAGCCGAGGCCTAGGCAGGTAATGAAGCCTCCTGTTTGCTTCAGCTCTGTTGCTTCTATAATTGCAACTATGTTGCCTTGAGCATAAGGTGACCAGATTTAAAGTGGTACACCATTGACCGGGGTGGTTCTTTTTTTTCTTCTTTTTTTATTATTACTTAAAATATTACAAAGAGTAATCAAGACTTTTTTAAAACTCTGCGGGATGTGGGACAAACTGTTAAAACTCGGGACTGTCCCGCCAAAAGTGGGATGTCTGGTCACCTTACTTGAGCAGAGAGAGGCCCAGCCAGCCTAGGCAGACAGTTTACTCCTGGTGCAACGGAAGCCTCCTGTTTGATCTAGTTCTGTGGTGGTTTGCATCAATCTTGGCTGGGTTAATTTGCATACAGCTGCTCTGATTGGCTGGTGGGCGTGGCTTAGGCATCCTGTAGAAATGGTCAATTTCAATATTACTCTTTTAGTACAGTAGATAGTAAAAGCCTAATATGCTAAATGTCCGGTCGTCCATTGAACCAATCAAAGCATAATATACTAATGATATGCTAAGTCTGCTCAACCACTTGCTATGACATGCACGCACCACCAGGGGACAGACACTCTGAATGGTAGGTTAGCTTGCTGCTGATTGGGACTGAGCAAGATGAGCAGATGTGCCCTGGAGCCTTCCTCTGTGCCTCCCCAGCTCCGATCATGCACCAGGTAGATCCCTCAGCCTGACCTGCACACTCCTGCAATCCAGGAGCCCTCGGGGGATGTTGGAGAGCCAGTTTCAGCACAATCCCTCAGGCCAGGTCGAAGGACCCCACTGGTGCATGAATTTGTGCACTGGGCCTTTAGTATATATAGATGAGTCCAGTTACTGCTCAGCAGCATGATTTTTATGATGCAACTATATTTATCATTCTTGAGTTTTCAAATTTATGTTAAACTAGAGGCCTGGTGCACAAAAATTTGTACACTCAGGGGCGTCCCTCAGCCCAGCCTGTGCCCTCTCTCAGTCTGGGACCCTCAGGGGATGTCCACCTGCTGGGGTTCCTGGCCAGCCTGAGTGAGGGATTGATGCCTTTTTGCAGGCAGGCCAGAGCCCCTTCAGGGGGTCCCTGCTGGGGTACCTGGCCAGCCTGGGTGAGGGGCTGATGGCTGTTTGCAGCAAGGATGGCTGGAATTTATTTAACTTCTAAAGTTGAAACTTTGTTGCTTTAACTGGAGCCCAGGTCAGGTTGCCCCTGACAACCCAGGCTCCCAGCACTTCCTTGAGCCCAAGGCTGAAAGCAGGTCTCTGGGGTTTATTTATCTTCTATAATTGAAACTTTGTTGCCTGGAGCAGAGGCCACAGCCAACCTAGGCAGACAGGAACCTTAGCTTCCTGCATCACTGGGGCAAGCCTCCTGCTTGTTCCAGCTCTTTGGCTTCTGGCCACCCTCTTGGCTGAGTAATTTGCATACAGTAGCTCTGATTGGCTGGCAGGTGTGGTTTGGCTGGTAGGCATGGTTTAGGTGTCTCAGAGTGATGGATAATTTGTATATTACTCTTTTATTAGATTAGATATTGACACATATGTATGAAACATGAGAACATTGACTCATTTCACTTCTTTTCAAATCTTCAGTTTTTTAATGTTTTTTATGTTCATGTTTTATGGAAAAACATGGATAATATACACATATATTTAATATAGCTATAGAATATCTCTATTTGTAGTGCAGATTTACTAACATACTTTTGAAAACGATTAATTATTTTGCCACTCCACTTTCAAAGGTATAACAATTCATTCAAAATAGCTAGACAAATCATCTGTTAACTGCCATTTCTATTTCATGACTGCAAAGCATAACTGAGAAGTAATAAACAATCACATACTAAGTAATAAATGGTTTCTTTTCAAAACAAAGTTATGATTACTGGGGTTAAAAAAGTGAAATGCATTATTAAAGCATAAAAATGCTGAAATCTTTTGAGAGATGTAGCAGTGTAATGTGGCTTGGCGAAATTGAATGCTGGTTGAGTTTTCTTATTTTCAATTAAAATGCCATCATTCCAGGAAATATCTATTAATTGTATTGCATGCTATCATTTTTTAATTTTTATTTGTAATTTTCATTGGACACAAAAATTTAAACTATCAATCTTAAAATGATGTAAACTATTTGTTTTTATCATTGTATGCCTTATAAAATCAATTACTTTGCAATTACTAATTAAAGACAACATAAAATATTTACTTGTCACTTATTTCTTATAGTTGATGAATATATCCTAGAATTTACAGTACTTTAAAATAGCTGTCAAAGAATAGAATAGGAAAATTAATTTTAATTATTAATTTACACCTTGACTGAACAGCATACCAGGAGCTGTGGGACACATAAATATGATAAATTCATGTTGACTGTATTCCAAGCATAAGATAAAATATATTCATAGGTATAATACTTGAAAGTGCTTTGTTCTTCTTTATGTAGCAGTCAGAATTGCTCAATATAAAAATATTAGGCACCACCCTAGCCAATGTGACTCAGTTGGTTGGGCATTATTCAGTGCACCAAAAGGTTGCTAATTAGATTCCTGGTCAGGTCACAAGCCCAGGTTGCAGGCTCAGGCCCCAATAAGGGAAGGAGGGTGGGCAGGAAGCAGTTGATTAATGTTCCACCTCACATCAATGTTTCTCTTTCTCCATCCCTCTCCCTTCTCTCTAAAAATCAATAAAAATATTTTTTAAAATGTTTGATATCAAGGTTGAGAGATAGCATTAGGCCAGATTTGGCTTTATAGAATAAATAGTTGAACTAACTGCCTCAATGTCATTTCTGATGATGTGAAAAATTTTGAAGGTAAAATGAACTCTGGAGATCAGGTTTCTTCCATTAACATTTTCAGTAAAATGTTCCTTTATGTGTAACTAGAGGTCCGGTGCACAACATTTGTGCACTTAGCGGGGGGGTCCCTCAGCCTGACCTGCCCTTGTGGGATGTCCGACTGATGGCTTAGGCCTTCTCTCTTAGTGCTTCTACTGAGGTGGGCTGCTGTGCTTGACAGCTGTCAGCCTGGCTTGTGGCTGAGTAGCACTTCCCCTGTGGGAGCAGCCTGACCACCAGGCAGCTGCTCCTGCATTGAATAATTTTAGCACCTCCATTACTATTATAATTTTCTCCTTGTAAAAAGTAAACAAAAATTATAAATAAAACAAAAAATAAAAATTAGAAGTTTTGCTACTGTATTGTCAATTTGCACTTTTTTTTTTAATACTAGAGGACTGGTGCATGAATTGTGCATAGGTGGGGTCCCTCTGGGTGGCCTGCAGGCATCAGGCCAAAATCCATAGTCCAACACTGCCTGCAACTCCTACCTGCTGCTCCTGCTCATCCCAGCCCCACTGTGCCTGCTGTAGACTCGTTCCCAATTAGTCCTAATCGTGCTGCCACAGCAGTGATCGCCAGCCATGAGCCCTGTATCTGGCACCCTCCCAAGGGGAGTGGCCTGCAGCATGGGGTTGAAACCGGCTCTCCAACATCCTCTGAAGGATCTTAGATTGTGAGAGGCTGCAGGCCAGGCTGAGGGACCCCACCAGTGCATGATCAGGCCGGGTAGAGACAACAGGAGGGCTCCAGAGTGTGTTCAGCCCATCTCACTCAGTCCTGATCAGCCAGACCCCAGCAGCAATGTAACCTACTGGTCAGAGAATCTGCACCCTGGTAGTCAGTGCACATCATAGAGAAAGTTCAACCAGTTGACTATCTGCCCCCTTGTAGTCAGTACACATCATAGCAACTGGTCGACCAGTTGACTGCCTGCTCCCTGGTGGTCAATGCACATCATAGCAAGTGGTTGAGCAGCCTTAGCATATCATTAGCATATTACACTTTGATTGGTTGTTTGGCTATTCTGCCATTGGGTCTATTTGCGTATTATCCTTTTATTATGTAGGATGTTTTTATTGATTTTTAGAGAAAGAGGAACGGAGACAGAGGGAAACATCTATGAGAGAGGAACATCATGGATCTAATGCTTCCTGCACCCTGCATTGACCCTTACTGGGGTTCAAGCCTGTACCCAAGGTATGTGTCCTTGACCAAATCATACCTTGGATACTTCAGTCCGCAGGCCAACAATCTATCCACTGAGCCAAACTGGCTAGGGCTGCACTGTTTTCTTTTAAGAATATATCAGTTATCTCAGTACTCAATGGAATTTAAGTGATATATTTAAAAGTTCTGCACTACAACATTGAAATAATGTTCTATAATTATCTTACTCATTTTTTGGAATTCTATCTAGTTTTATGAGTTTAATAGACATTGTTCCCAAAATTAGTACACTCATTAATTGGAATAAAAAGATCATAAAATATTTTTTATATTCCCAAATATTTTTATGGGGGGGTGGGAAAAGGCAGGAACAATAAAACAAGATAAAATATGCTTCTATAAATTTGGAAAAAAATAACTGCAAATATATTAATATGTAACTGGTTTTTCAATCATGCAAAGCATTCCAATGAATTTTCAGAGTGAGAATTAATAAAGGAAGGTTTTAAGTGTGATGGATTGGATAATAATTTGCCTGGTAATTTTTAAAGGGCTGATTTCCATATCATTTTACAATGATTTGGCTGAAGATGAGAGTAAGCACAGCCTCTTTGCAATTTACAATTGTGTATGTCCTCCCATAAATTAAATCGTTAACCTGCTGACATTCTCTTCACTTTCAACAGTGTTATGTCTCATTTAATTATGGAAAAGACCAGTGGTCTTTTTTAGAGTTTTATACACATTAATTCTTTTGATATTTACCACTGTATTGTGAAAAAGAAAACAATCACAAGGCATGGTTGGAATAAAGACTAACATATTTGAAGTCAATGCCAAAATGCTTTTCAATGGTCCTGTTTTGACTTCATGAAAGGTTTTGTATTCAGTAAAAAATCAGGAATTTCATGAGGGTTATTGAAGTGCATCAGAGAAAGAAGATATCCTGTAGCTATAAATCCAATTGCTTAGTTTTAGGGAAATTAGCAGGATTTAAATTGATTTGCTTCTGGCTGGAAGCTGGGACTTTTTCTTTACTAAGTCTTAAGAATATTTTCTGTATCACATCCTGCTTGTTTCCTCTGGTGAGAGTGATCGGGTAGATGGATTATAGAGAAAACTTGCTAGAAAAAATGCGGTAGATCATCCTTTGCAGTGCTTATTTGTATTTTGTTTGTTGGTTGTTTTTTTTTAGATATTTTACAGAGAGGAAGGGAGAAGGATAGAGAGTTAGAAACATTGATGAGAGAGCAGCATCTATTAGCTGCCTCCTGCACATCCCCCACTGAGGATGTGCCCTCAACCAAGGTACATGCCCTTGACCAGAATTGAACCTGGGACCTTTCAGTCCACAAGCCGATGCTCCATCCACTGAGCCAAATGAGTTAGGGAGGTTGGTTGTTTTTTTTTAGTTGAACATGTAACCAAGCTTTTTCTCCTTTAACTTTCAAAATGGAAAGAAGAAACTCATCTTTATTTTTAGGTTTGAAAGTTGAGATGTAGATGGTAATTTGCATATTACCTTTTTATTATATAGGATGTTTTTCTTGATTTTTAGAGAGAGAGGAAGGGAGAGAGAGAGAGAGTATCCAGTATCACACAGCTACTGAGTTCTGAAGCAGGAATTTGAACATATTTAAGACAATTTCAGAGGTCACAAACAACTATTATATATTGCTTTTACTAGATGGAATGGCATAGGTTTTTGCTCAGTTAATTAATAATTAAGTCTTTGACTATAAGAAATAATAGAAATATCTGGGCTTCTTTTTTCATCATGTGCAAAATAAAGACTTTAAAATCAGTTACCTTTGCCTACGTAAGGTACTGTGCTAAATTTCCCAGACTTACTTAAAATTGAAGATGAAATCCTTATGCAGGTTCTGTAAGCTCAATATAATAAATTCTTTGTAAAACAAAAAACATCTGGACTCCTACATGGAAACATCTCTCTTATAATTTATTAATTAATGACACAGCACTATGATGCACTTAGAATTGCTTATACATAATATTGTGTCTTGAAATCAGAATATCCTCTACATAAATTTGAAAGTTTAGAATATTATTGTGTACAAGGATTATAGTATTTGATCTAGAATTATTGTTATACAAATGAATTCATAAATTTGCTCTGTTCAATTTTCAGTCACCTAGTCCATGGATCACGGTTGGGAATCAGAGATTTGGGTTATAGAAAATTCTAAAGCAGATATATCTTTTTTTTTTTCATTAAAACACTACAAGAGGAATTATTTTGGGCAATACTTAATATTTAAATTAGATTGATAACTGTACCCTTACTGAATGCATCTATCAGATAATCAATACAATTTGTAATTTATTCTAAAGGTGCATCGGTAGTATAAGGGTTTGGAGGGTATATTATTTTTCTAAGGATGCCATAACAAAGAACCACTGACTGGGTAGATAAACAACAAACTTCTTTTCTAACATTCCGGAGGCTGGAAGCTCAAGATCAAAGCATCAGAAGAGTTGCTTTCTTCTGAGTTCCCCTTTCTTGCCTTCTCACTATGTCCTCCCATGGTCTTTCTTCCTTGTGTGTTCTAATCTCCTTTTCTATGGGCAGGTCGAATGAGACCTTCCCTAATGACCCTGTTTAACCTTAATTATCTCTTTAAAGATCCTATTTCCAAACACAGTTTTATCACCATTGCAGTTGATTACAATAACTGAATACAGAGCAAAAACAGCAAAAGAAAAAGTCCCATGGAGCAATGGACAGAGTAAACCAGACTTAACTTCTAAGCAGCCCATCCCAGGGAATAGCATAGAAGGAGCTTAGTTCCTCCAGCAATGATATTTGGTAACAAGAGCAAAGTGTTGCCAAACAGGAAAGTTCAACTGAGCCCAGTTGACCTGGATCTGTTGGGATTGGTCACAGTCATATAGTCTTAAAGTACCTGTGTTACTTCAGTCCCTAAAGCTCCAGACTGATAGCAGGTGTTCATGAAAAATGACTTTTATTAGTTTAAACTATCTGGATGCTCCAGTACAGCATGCCACAAGGCCTCTAGCATGTGCCAGACAGAACATTCTAAGATCTAAATTGCAGTCATTTTCAAACTTCTCTTATTTTAAATATTCAGGGGGTAGGGCAGCACAGTCCTGTTGAGTTAAATTTTTCCTGCCTCAGACCCTGTATTACAGAGATTGAGTCTAAGCAATGGTTCTAGCAATAATCCAGAGAAAATCAAGAAAAATGAGTGAGGTGAAACATTCTGAATATTGAATATCAGGTCTATCAGTAAGAATAAGTAAGAGTTAGAAGCTGGAAAAACTGAAAGCATAGGAAAAATCCATGGAAGAATATTTAATTGATGTTCTACACAAATGAGAAGGTTCTAGAGACCATCGTTATCTCATACAAGTTAAATGAAATGGTTCATAGATATCACCAACTTCTGGTTGCTTATGGGGCTTACAGTAATAGCTCTAAGCCATAGAGCACAAGCTCAAACCAATTTCTTGATGTGCATGTAAGTAGTTATTAGCACAGATCATATTTATAATAATATATAAGTGTATGCCATCTAAAGTAGTTCTCAGGTTGACCTTATTATGTTCAGTGATTAATGTAATTAGCAAACTTCAATGCAGATCTTTCTCATGGAAAAGTTATTATGCTAAGTGTGGCCTTGCTTCTGATTATAGCTTGATTAAATTGCACTTGGATTTTGTTTTTATCCTTACTTTAGGACATGTGCATTGATTTTAGAGAGAGAAGAAGGGAGATTAAGAGAAAGAAACATTGATGTAAGAAACATTGTTTGGTGTCTCTGTAGGGCTTGACTGGGGATCAAACCCATGACCCCAGTATGTGCCATGATAGAGAATCAAACCCACAATCTTTTGGTGTAAAGGATGAATCTCCACCCAACTAAGTCACTCTGCCCGAGCACATTTTAATTTTTTTTATCTGTGATATTGTATTTGGTGAAAGAAGCATCCTATGTCAGTTATCTGGATTCTTACATGTGGAATATGATAGCATTGAAACTTTTAATTCTAAGTGGTTAAAATCTCATAATATTTTTGGATTCCATCGCTCTTTAAGTTAGAATAATACAAATTATTGTATCATTATTTCTCTTTGGGCTTCTTTATTCCATATTTTCTCTCTCTTTACAAGGCTTGCTTATTCCCTGTGCATGTACTTATTTAACTCTTGCAGCCTTTCCTTTCTTCTTGCATTAATTTCCAATGACTGATTTAACAAATTATCATGAACTGTGTGGTTTAAACAATATGCATGTATTTTCTTTGTATACTGGTGGTCAGAAGTCTGATATGAATTCCATTAGGCCTAAACCAAGATGTCAGAAGAGTCATGGGCTCTTAGGAAACTCTAGGGGAGAATACTTTTTTTTTTTGTATAGACTGGATAATTTCTTTGGCTCATGGCCAGATTTGGCATTGCCTTTCTGCTCTTGCTTCCATTATTATACCATTTCTTCCACCTCTCTTTCAAATCTCCCTCAGCCTCCCTCTTATAAAGACACTCATGATTGCATTTAGGGCGCCCCCTGATAATACAGGATAATCTCCCCATTTCAGATTCCTTAACTTAACCTAATCACATCTGCAAAATATATTTTGCTATAAGTAATATTCACAAGATTGAATAAGAAACTGGATTCCTTTGATGGTCATAATTTGGCCTAAAATACACATTTAGAATAGATGCTCACTCTGATCTTTCATTTGGTCAATAACTATTATTTAAAAAAATGCATCTTGCTTCATTTTTATATTTCCTTGATGTTTTGAAAAGAGCTGGATGAAGCGTCTGGAATTCTGTCCAGTCAGCTCCATTTATCATTAGATGAGAACTCATGGAAGTACCTGATTTCTTAAAGTACATGATACTTTCAGGCAATACATCTTTTCAAATTCAAGAAAACCTTCTACAGGTGACATTGCAGAAAACATTTAATGAGGTTTGAGAGAGCCACATTAGACACGATTTTGCAATAATTTCTTACTTTAGAATGTTTGATATATGACATATGGTTGTCTTAGATGAAAAGGTAAAAATAGTTATTCCCCTGGAAGAATACATAGTTTGTGCATACCTGTTTTGAGAATAAAATTAAATTTGATCTGACATGTTAAAAATGCTTTTTTAATTCCTGGAAGCAAGTTCATAAGTGAACATTTAAATAGAATATAAAAAGTATAGTCAGCCCTAACTGGTTTGACTCAGTGGATAGAGCATCAGTCTGTGGACTGAAGGTTCAATTCCTACTGGGCACATTCCCAGTAGAGGGTGTGCAGAAGGCAGCTGATAGATGTTTCTCTCTCATCAATCTTTCTACCTCTCTATCCCTCTTCCTTCCTATCTGTAAAAAAAATCAATAAAATATATTAAAATATATATATAATCAGAAAAATACAAAAAACATAAATGTAAGGCTTACTGAATTTTGCAAAAGTGAAAAAACACATGTAATAAACATCAAGAAATGGAAAGTTAGTAATGAATCAGTCAAAATTTACTCAAGGAAATAGACTCAATATAAGAAATCTAAACTAATAAAAGTGAAATAGTAAAATTAACCGTTTCTTTGGGACGCCCAACAGCCAATCAGAACAATGGTATGCAAATTAGCCCAGCCAAGATGGCGGAGGCCCGTGCTGGCAATAGAGCGATCGCGCCGACACACGCAAGGGCGGAGGCCTGGCCTCCGCCTGTGTGTGCCCTGGAAGTCGATTCAGGGAAGTGGTGGTTGGCAGCAGGGCCGGGAGCTGGCTGCTCAGACCCCAGCCCTGCAGCCTGGGCCTGGGAATAGAGCGATTGTGCCAGTGGTTGGTTCTGGGCGGTCTTGGGTGAGAGCTGGCCCAGCCCTCGGCTGGGGCTGGCAATAGAGCAATTGTGCCCTCGGTGGTTCCAGAGGGCGGTGAACTGTTGCAAGGCCGGGAGCTGGCAGCCCAGCCCAGCCCTGCGAGGCCTGGGAATAGAGCAATTGGGCCCACGCAACCTCAGAGGCTCAGTGGCGGGGGCTTGAGGTGGGTACCCCCTTGGAGTCATGCCCGAGCATCCTCTGCCCCCACGCAGAGCCTCTGCCACAGGTCCAGCCTCCTGCCTCCACCCTGGGAGCCTCCATGGGGCGTGTGTGAGCGTGTGCCTGGCTCCACCCCCGTGTGTCCGCTCAGCAGCATGGCCCCCCCAAGGGACCATGCACCAGCGTCCACCCCCTGGCCTGCCACCCAGCTATGCACCAGGTGTGTCCCCTCAGTGGTAGAGGCCCACCAGGTATGTGCGATGGTAGGCCACCCGGCTGGAAACGTCCACGCCTGTACTCACCAGCCATCCCACCCCCCAGTGCACGAACCCTGAGGGGGCTGTGGCCAGCCTGAAAACAGCCCTCAGCCCCTCACCCAGGCTGGCCATGCATGCCAGCAGGTGGACATCCCCTCCCAGGGGTCCCAGACTGTGAGAGAGCACAGACCAGGATGAGGGATCCCCTCTTCCCCTCACCAAGTGCACAAATTTTTGTGCACTGGGCCCCTAGTATATGAATAAAAACCTATTGTAAGATTATAGTTAAAAGACATGTGTGAGGAGTTGGGAAAATGAAGGTCTCAAATAAACAATAAATGATAATAGAAAGAATAAATAGTTAACCTGACTAATAAACTAGTGAGAATAAGTAACTTACAGTTTTATGGGCAATGATTTCTTAATGGCATATTTTGCTTCCAGAGAGAGGTTGTGAATGGGAATCTTATAAAGAGCTTTTTGATATACAGTTGCTTTAGAGCAGATGCAACCATATGGTCCATAACCAAGTATCTGGTAGGGAACCTAGGGCCTCTGTTTGTCATTAGAGCTAAGCAGCCAGAAAGATGAGCTGAATATAAAATGGATGAGAGGAAAGATAGCCTAAGACCTGCAGGGCATCACTGTTTCTGTCTAATCCCATATCTTACCAGGAGGACTGAACAAGATGGATAAAAGTGACTGACTGCTGGTTTAAGTTTCCATTTTGTTGAAATTTAACATGGAAACATTTTGAAAGGGGATAGCAATATATTTCTATAGTTTAGTCAAGTTAATGTTATACAATCCAATAAATGAGAATCTTAGAAGTTTCCCCTACCCATCCCCACTCTTAGCCCTGTCTATTCACTACATCTCCCATTCTGTTACCTTCTAACAATGAAGATGAAGTTTGTATTGTACTTTGTATAAATGGACTCATAACATGTATATTTATCTGATTCCTTTTACTCCACAGCTACTCTCATGAGAGTCATCCCTGTTGTGTGTACACTTGCAACTACTTTATTCTAATTGCTATATATTATTCCATCGCATGAGTAGATCACAAGATACTTTTCTCTTTTATCAATAGTGAACGTTGGGTTTGTTTCCATTTTGGGGCTGTTGCTAACAGTGTTGATATGAATAGTTGTATATTTATAGAAAGAGTTGTATATTATTGTTTGGTATATTCTTAAGCATGGTGTTTCTGGGTAAGGAGATATGTGTAGGTTTACTTTCACTGGATACTGCCAAATAGTTTTACAAAGTGAATAGTTGATTAATCTTTCAAAACAACTTTTACTTTTACAAATGAAGATACTATTTTCAATCTAGTAGAGTTATTGTGAATATACTAGTACAACCACATAATATAATGCATACCTTGAACATAATGAATATGCAATAAATAATGGATCATTGTTATTTACTATATCTACATAATTTGATGATCACAAAGTAGGCAGGATTATTTGTTTGGGCAAAATTTCTTGACCACATACAACATGGCCAACACTATACTATGCAAACCAGTTAATGATAAATCTCCTGAGGATTATTAATAGAGCTGGGTGGGGCTATCTACCTCATTCACACTAAGTGTGCTTCAACACACCAAAAAGCAAGTTCCCTGTTTGCATGAAGTTTGAATGATCTTATTTGCAACAGTAGCGTAAGGATGGGGGAAGTGGCAAATTTCAGCTTAAAGATCGGAATGCTAAATTCCCATCTGGTAGATGTGAATTTTGGCTATAACCTCAAATTCACTTTTCAGTCCTGTTACTCTAAAATTGTACCTTACATCACAATGAACATAATAATGACATGAAATGGCATAATAGAGATTATGTAGGAATCCAGGCTTTCATTTATTCAATCAACAAGTATTTAAAGAGCACCTAGAAGCTAGTTTAAAAAGTGCTTATTCCTTGAAGATTTTAGTTTGAAGAATAACTGTTAATAAACAAATAATATATAATGTCAAATAAAGAAAAGTTCTCTAAAGAATAAAAAAAGACAGAGACAGCAGAAGAGGATATAAAATTTTCCTAGAATACTATTTTAGGTAATTTGGACATGGAAACATTTGAGAATACCTTCTGGACCATGTACATGTATGTCATCAAAATAACAACAGGTTCTATTTTAGGTACTATCATTTTCATGAGCATATTTTATTATGTAATATGTCAGACTACTGCCCATGTTTGACAATCTAAAAGTAACACACATTTAGAGAGAAGATATAGAATTTGACAAAACTTGACAAATTTAACAAAATAACTATTGACACTTAAAAGTTGACAAAGGAAAATTTAGTCAAAATATGACTCTTGACTCATATTTTCTCACATTATTACAATTATGAATTGTCAAAGAGATTAGAGGATCTTAAGTCTTTAGAACTAATAGAGAAAGGAAATGCCAGTATAACTTTGTGTTTTTATTCTTGCTGCCTTATTTCCACATTACAATTTCTTGACTTAAGAACAAAAATTGCTTATAATGCCAGCTCCACATGGTTTCAGAGAATTCAGCTGGAAACCCTGTCTCTGGCACAATGTCTGAGTGCTAGGAGAGAAAAGACATTGCTGCTTTCACAATATGACTGCTCAGGTCTCCTTTCTTGGGATATATGTGACATATCCCTTTCTCAGATATTTCATTTCCCCTATAGTTCTCCACTGTTATTCATATCCTTTTAAAAATCATTACTTTTCAGAATAAAGGAAAAGATGAGGTCGCAATCTGGTCCCACTGCTTATTAGGTGTAAGATCTTCATTTAACTAAAGACATATTTATAAGGCCACTATTATATTCCTAAATATCAAGGTATTTTATCTTTTAAAAATGTAAATAAATCATCCAGTGTGGTTTCTTTCTGAATGATCACATTTCTACTATGGAGAACATTATAATATTAGCTATCACATGGGTTGAATGGATTAAGATTATAAATCAAAAGCCATAAGACTTTGGTGTTAAATAGACCAAATATGCCACTTATGTGCATGAATTTTAAGTAGTTCTTTAAAACTAAGTTACTCTATATGTAAAATGCAGTTTCTGTGATAGAGATAAGTTATGCAAATATATAAATATTTAAATTTATATCAAATTCTGTAATGCATAACGTATTCAATAAAATGACAATTGTTCTTAGTAAAGCTATCTCTTAGAAATCATCAACTTATTAGGTGTAGTTTTCTATAGACAGAAAATACAGCTGACTTCCATATCTGGGTATGTAATATCCGGGTATATAATAGAGAATTCTTCTTAGATGTCTTATAATTAAGAAACCTTAGTACCTCCAATACTGAATATGTTTTTGCTAGATATCTTATCTAATCTGATAAAGAGTAATATGCAAATTAACCCTCATTCCATTACACCTAAGCCATGCCCACCAGCCAAGCCACACCCACCAACCAATCAGAGTGACTGTATGAAAATTAACCCAGCCAAGATGGTGGCCAGCAGCCACAGAGCTAGAGCAAACAGGAGGCCAGCAATGGAGAAAGCTGCCTTCCTAGGCCAGTTGTGGCCTCTGCTCAAGGCAACAAAGTTTCAATTATATAAGATAAATAAACCCCAGAAACCTGCTTCCAGCCAGCCTCACTGGGATCTTGGTTCAATGGGAGCTGTGGCCAGCCTGAAAACAGCCCTCAACCCCTCACCCAGGCTGGCCAGACACCCAAGTAGGAACCTTAACCCTGAAGGGGCTGTGGGCACCCTGAAAACAGCCATCAGCCCCTCACCCATGCTGGCCAGGCACGCCAGCAGGTGGATATCCCCTGAGGGGTCCCAGACTGTGAGAGGGCACAGGCCGGGCTGAGGGACCCCCTGCCCCAAGTGCACAACATTTTGTGCACTGGGCCCCTAGTATTACCCATAAACTAGATCCATACTTTATAAGCCTGAGCATGGCCAAGATAGTTGATATGTATGGACAGTGTCAGTAAATGTCAATAAGTTCTCTAGCTCCTATGAATTTCAGTTTGTGTGGGAACCACTAGCAAGAAAACATCAAAAGGGATAGGACAGTAAGGTTGAGGAACTCCATGTCTCCCTCTTTGAGACACTTGCTTCCTTCTTGTGGGTTTGCCATTGACTGGCTGGTTCCTCCACCAAAGTTCAATGTTCTTGACAAGTGACCCTGTACATACAGTTTACTCTTCTATTTCTCCTAAACATCTCCTTCTGGTTAAGGTATTGTTTCTAGTATTTTCCTACTCCCTATTTATGCCTTTAAAACACTAAACACACCCAAAGTATTTGTGTATTATCCCTCAGTTTAGCTTTGAAACACCAGCCCTAAAATAGTATTTACTATTCAGTTGGCACTCAATAAATACTCAAAAATTTCAAATAATAATAGAAATTGGAAATTTTCAAAACATTCCATTTATTAACCTCTATCACATCTCTCATCATATCTAGTCAGAAATAAAGTTCTTTATATTCCACTAACTTCATCAATAACTTCTGTATAATTTCACTTATTCCTGCTTATATTTTGATCTGCTCTGTTTATGTCTGATCATTTGTTGGTTGAACTTTTGCATTACTTATACCTTGCTTCTGTGCTTCAAGGCTAGTCTCTCTGCCATCCATATTCATAGAGAGGCCAGAATAGTATACTTAAAACACATATTTGTTTATTTCTTAATCCTGCTGGAATCTCTTTAATGCTTACCCACACCATGTTTAGGATATTATTAATTCTTAGTACATTCTATCTGTATTACATTGTTTCCATTTTCTTACCAGACATGTTTTAATATAAATTATCCCAGATGATTTGTACTTTTTAGCTTATTCTACAATGCAGTAATTACGCATAACCTCTTTTGTCATCTTCAATAAAAATAAACAAGTTTATTCATTCATACATAGAAATATATATATACACACACACACACACTAGGGGACCGGTGCACGAAATTTGTACACTAGAGGAGGGGGTTCCTCAGCTCAGCCTTCCCCCTCTCACATATTGGGAGCCCTCAGGGGGTGTCCTACTGACGGCTCAGGCTCTCTCCCTGGTCCTCTTGGGGAGCACGTCTAAGCCGCGCAGTCTGGCCTCCCTTTGTGGGAGGTGACCAAGCTAATCAGGGGAAGCTACCAGCCCCATCACCCTCCTGTAGCAGCCACTTCCAGTCACTGCAGCCACCAAGGTGTTTGCATTAACAATGACTCCAGTCCCTTCACCATGAAAAAATGACAACTTTCTTTAGGCGTTTTGAAGGTGTGTCTCTCATAGGATATGACATTTCTTTCTTTCTTTGTTATCCTCACCTGAGGGTATGTTTCCATTGATTTTTAGAGAATGTGCAAGAGAAGGGAAAAACAGAGAGAAACATCAAAGTGAGAGAACACTTTGATTGGTTGCGTCCTTCATGAGCCCTGACCTGGGGCCCGGCCAGGGAGGAGCCTGCAACCTACATGCCCTTGGTCAGAATTGAACCCAGACACTGCAGTCAGCAGGCTGAGGGATTATGCACTGATATAAACCAGTTAGGGCAGGATATGACATTTTTTAGCCCTCCCACAGTGGACCTTCATTGTTTTTCTCCAGGAGTGTGGTGGAAAAACACTAGATTGCCTTTTTGGATTCTTATTACCCAAGTTACTAAGAATATTACCAGTGGCATACAAGGAGATTCACCAATGAGAGGTACAAAAAGGTATTTACTCTGTAGTTTACTCTGATCACCAGCTCCACCCCTGCCCCTCCAATCCCAGCTCCGCCCCTGCCCCTCCAATCCCAGCTCCACCTTGCCCAGGCCTATAACCTCTGGCCAAGGATGCAGGCCTGGACAGGGGACTCCCAGAACCACTGTGATCACTGGATCAGCACCTGCCCTGGCCTGTAACCTCTGCCTGAGGCTGCAGGTTTGGGCAGAAGACCCCCAAGTCCCTGTGATCCTGCCCCCTGCCATCGCCAGCTCTGCCCTTGCCCCACAGGCAGCCTCCGGCCAAGGTTGCAGGCCTGGGCAGAGGACCCCCAGACCCCTGCTTTACTGACTTCACCAGTGCCCAGACCCCTGCAATCCCAGGCTCCACCCCTGCCCCTCTGATCACTGGCTCTGAGGAGCCCAGGCCCCTGTGATCTCTGGCCTTGCCCCTTCACAGGCCTGAGGCCTCTGGCCCAGGCCTTATGCCTGGGTAGGGCACGCTCATACCCCTCACTGGCTCTGCCCCTGCCCCCTCGGAACACTGGCTCTGCCCTTGTCCATGCTTGAAGCCTCTGGCAAAGACTTCTGGCCTGGCCAGGGGAAGCCCAGCCCCTCTGATTGCCTGTTCTGCCCCTCAAGCACCCTGCCTTTCTTGACATCTGCCTGGCTAACAGACCTGACCACTTCAGTGGTGGAGCAGAGCCGCACTGGGCACTGCCATCATGTGACTATGGGCACCGCTATCTTATGGCTTTGTGGATGGCCATATTTGTGATGGAGTGATGCCTAATTTGCATATTACTCTTTTATTAATTAGGAGTAATTAGGAGATATATATATAGGCTTGTACACTTGGGGGGATCCCTCACCCTGGCGTGTGCCCTCTCACAGTCTGGGATCCCTTGGGGGATGTCCATTTGCTGACTTATGACCATTCTCCAGGGGATCAGGCCTAAGCAGGCAGTCAGACATTCTTCTAGCAGCCCAGGACTCCTCATGGGATGTCCACTTGTCAGTGGGGAGCAGGCCTAAGCTGCAGTCGGACATCCTTAGTGCTGCTAAGGAGGCATGAGAGGCTCCCACCACCACTGCTGTGTTGGCAGCTGTCAGGCTGGCTTGTAGTTGAGCAGAGCTCTCCCTGTGGAATTGCACTGACCACTAGGAGGTAGCTCCTGCATTGAGCATCTGCCCCCTGGTGGTGAGTGTGTGTCATAGTGACCATTCATTTCCAGTGGTTCTGCTGTTAGGGTCAATTTGCATATTAGCTTTTTATTATATATGATAGAGGACTGGTGCTTGGAGGGGGGGCTGGCTGGTTTGCCCTGAAGGGTGTCCCAGATCAGGGTGGGGCTCCCGCTGGATTGCCTGGCCAGCATGGGTGAGTTGTTGATGGCTATTTACAGGCTGGCCACAGTCCCTTCAGGGTGTGGGGTCTCCCCTGGGGTGCCTGGCCAGCCTAGGTGAAGGGATGATGGCTGTTTGCAGACTGGGCATAGCACCCAGTGAGGCTGGCTGGTAGCAGGTATCTGGACTTTATTTATCTTCTATAATTGAAACTTGGTTGCCTTGAGCAGAGGCCACAACCAGTTTAGGAAGGCAGGAAGTTTAGCTTCCTCCATTGTGGGGGCAATCAAGCCTCCTGTTTGCTCTAGCTCTGTGGCTTCTATAATTGAAACTTTGTTGCCTTGAGCAGAGGCCACAGCCGGCCTAAGCAGGTGGGAAGTTTAGGTTCCTCTATCACCGGGGCAAGCAAGCCTACTGTTTGCTCTAGCTCTGGTGCTGCCGGCTGCCATCTTGCCTGGGTTAATTTGCATACAGCTGCTCTGATTGGCTGGTGGGCATGGCTTGGTTGGTGGGCATGGTTTAGGTGTAGCAGAGTGATGCCTAATTTGCATATTACTCTATCATATACACACATGTAGTCCTGCTTTGATGTTGTGTTTTGCTTCTAAATATCATAGTGCCATTTCCCACTTTTTAAAATAGCCTAATTGTTGTAAGGTCTATATTTTATATTTATTGTGTTTGCTTTCTCAATTCTTATTCATTACTAATTTCACAATTTTTATTATCTATTCCATAAACTTCTCTCAGCACTGCCACTATTGACCATCATCATGCACAGTTCTCATCCTTAATTCTATTTCTGTGAGTACACTATTGACCATCATCATGCACAGTTCTCATCCTTAATTCTATTTCTGTGAGTACATTTGACACTTTTGAAAACCTCCCTTGAAACTCTTTCTTTGACTTTCCTGCATCCACACTACTTATGTTCTCTTTCTCACTTTATTTCATTTCCTTCTCTCTTACTCATAATTAAAGTATGACATTCCACGAGCATCTGTCCTAAGTTCTCCTTTCTTCCTATACTCCATCTGGCCAATTTAATTCACTTTCATAATTTTAAATACCAATATTATATATTGCTGTCTCCAGAATCATTTTTCTTTAAAATGCACAGCAATACATTCTTTTTTCCCCCATACTTATTTCAAAGGGATATCAAATACGTATCTTCAACTCAATACTTACATATAATACTAAGCTTACTTTCCATTAATCCTATTGAACTTGCTTCCATTTTCAATAAATAATGCAACCAATCTCTCAGTTATCAAATTCAGAAATTCAAGTACAATCCTCAACTCCTTTGTCTACTTTATCTTCCACATTCAGTGAATAATCAAACCCATCATTTCTACTTAAACTACATTGCAATCTCCCCCTTCTACTCTATTTACATTGCTTTCACTCTCAAGTACTACTGCAATAACCTTCTGATTTTTCTTCTTACCTTTATTCTAGTTCCTATTTAATTAATTCTGCACTATTTTAGGAGAGTCTTTTCTGACACAAATTGGTAGCACCTTACCATGATATAAGATAATGTATGCTACATGCCCTTGAGTTGGTTCTGACTCCAGGAAACTTTATGATGAGTGATGTCCTCAATATCCTGTCCTCAAGAGCCCTGCTCACCTCCATAGATTCATGCCTATGGCTTCTTTTATAGAGCTAATCCATCTCATGTCTGATATTCCTCTTTTTCTGATGCGTGTTAGTTTTGTTCCAGCATTTCCCACCCCTTTCCCCCCACCCAAAGAACCCTGCTTTCACATGATATACTTAAAGTAGGACTACTTTAGATTTATCATTTTTTAAAATATATTTTTTATTGATTTTTTACAAAGAGGAAGGGAGAGGGATAGAGAGTTAGAAACATCAATGAAAGAGAAACATTGACCAGCTGCCTTCTGCACACCCCCTATTGGGGATGTCCCTACAACCAAGGTACATGCCCTTGACCAGAATCAAACCTGGGACCCTTCAGTCTGGGGGCCGATGATCTATCCGCTGAGCCAAACTGGCTAGGGCAAGTTTTATCATTTTCGCCTCCAGCGATGTTCCAGGCTTAATTTGCTCTAGGAACTTAATGTGCCAATTCATAAATATGACCTTCAAAATTTGCTAACATCTGGTCTTGAATTTCTCCCTAGCTGCCTCTTATTAGTTTATTCTGAATCTGTGAAGAGAAAAAAAAAGCTTTCATTTTCTGCACAATATCATTTACTATTTCCTATCTGTGGAATTCATGTTCTACTTCACTTTGCCTGGATTCATCCTACATGTTCTTCAACTTCAAAAGTGAAAGTCTTCTCACTATAGAGGCCTTTTCTGACCTTATCACTGTGTTAAAAGCCTCCATTAGAGCCACATAATCTCATGACATTTTTATCATAACAACTTTTTTAAAAATATATATTTTATTGATTTTTTATAGAGAGGAAGGGAGAAGGATATGATGTTTCTCATAGAAACATCAATGAGAGAGAAACATTGATCAGCTGCCTCCTGCACACCTCCTACTGGGGATGTGCCTGCAACTCAGGTACATGCCCTTGACCAGAGTTGAATCTGGGACCTTTCAATCTGCAGGACTACACTCTATCCATTGAGCCAAACTGGTTAGATCTATCATAACAGCTTTTGCATTTTACTAGAGTTACTTGTATAACTGTTTGTGCTTTTTGCTAGTCTGTCAGCTTTGTAACTCTCTGTTTTCCCAGAAGCAAGTACTGTCTACTGCACTGCCCTCACTCAGTACATATTTATATAATGAATTTATAAACAAATAATGTCTGACATATTGTATGTACTTAATTCTTTGGTTGAATGGAGCAATGAATGTCAAATTGTTATTATCTATTGTTCTATTAAATCACTTTTCTACTGTGTTTGTTCTTTTGGTCTCAGTAGAACTATAATTGCTAAATTATTATCATAACTATTTTTTTATGAAATCACAAAACAAATAATTGGTTTTCTAAGTTGTTTATCAGTGAAATGATTCTTTGAGACCATTTTCAAGGAACCATTTTCCTTCCATAGCTTCGGATACAAATCATTATACTATTTAACCTAGATCTAAAATAAACTAAATAAAAGGGTTTTGCAAAATTTTCTAATCAATGGAGTTCTCAAAGGATTTATATTCCATGAATATCATTTCACAGATGTGATTGATTATCTTTTTATGGAAAAGGTAATTTAAGAGAACTAGTTATATAATTGCATTTGGAAATGATATTTATTTAAATTGAGATGAGAGAGGAGATCTGAGTTAAGTATGAATCTGATGGCAGAGAGTTAAAGTATGTTTTTGGAGAGCTTAATTGAAGGACACTGAAGCTTCTTTATGCTCTCCAACTAAATTTTAACCTAATATAGATAAAGGTGAGCATCTGTTCTAAACTGCAAAGGCTGACTTAAAGGATGGTATACCCAACTCTGAAAGGGACATTGACAAATCAACTAGCTTAGTCATTTCTCTTCAGGGAGTTGAACAGCTAAATCACATCAGAAAAGTGGTTAACTTAAAAAAAAATAGTTTTAACAAATAAAGGCAATTCTCAATAAACTTTGAATGCGACTGTAAGTCATACATTTAGTTATAGGAGATGAAATAACAAGATCCATCAGAGATAATAGTTTCTGTCTAAATACTAGAATTGTCTAGTTGGTCAAATATGCTTAAATTATAAATATCCACTTTTCTAAAGATGGAAATTAGTGTACATTGTGAAAAGTAATTTAAAGTTGCTTTATATATTATAAAGAAAATAAAGAGTGCTTTATCATTGCAAATATGTTATTGCGAGATAATTTTATCCCCTCAAAAGTCACAAAAATGACTTGATATTAATCTGCATGTAAACTTTTTTTTTTTAAATAACACAGAGACTAGACAGAGAACCTAGGACAGAAGGAATGGAGAATAGTTTAATTAGTTAAGCCTTCTTTGTTAGTTTTCTAAATAACATTAAAAGAGAATGCCTGTAAAAATACTGAAACCCTTAATGGCTATACTTCTATTATGAATATAATCTATAATTCCTCACATAATGCGATATTGGCTTACAGAATGTTACATTTATTTTACTGAGTGCCAAAGAGTAATTTCCTGTCTTGAAGCAAAGAATTCTTGTTCAGAGAACTGTATTTACTGTTTCCTAGTGGGAGCAAGATGTGCTCCTATCATCAAGACTTTTCTCTCCAGAGCTTAGGTTGCTTCATGTTATAGGACCATTTACAATGGATGAATCCAATCTATTACAAAGAGGAATAACTTATCAGGGAAGGTGGGAACTGATTCTTTCTATATGATTATAATCATTTTATTTCACCTTTTAATATTAACCAGAATCTGAAATTGGGAAAACTACCAAAATCAAAACGATTGGGTACAGTTTTTCTACTCAATCCTTGGCAAAATCGATGGGTATGCTACCATAAGTTCCTCTCAGTCCCATCTTACCAAAGCGTTGTGACCAAGAAAAGACAGTCCTTCAATGTGTGGACCTAAGACTGCCATTATCAAGAACTGCAGGTAAAAGCAAGGGATGGTTGGGTGGGGGAGGGGAAAGAGATCTACCAAAGGACTTTTATGTATCCATATAAGCATAACCAACTGGCATAAGAAACTGGGGAGTAGGGGAGGATGGGAGAAGGTCAAGGGGGAAAAAAGAGGCATATGTACTACTCTTTGTAATATTTTAAGTAATAATAAAAAAATCGCAAAAAAAAGCAAGTAAGAATGTGTGTTCCATCTTAGGAGGTCTTCTCAGTTCTTTTGAGGTGTTTTGTTTTTAAGAAAAATAAATTTAAAACAAGACCATTAAGAGCTTATACATTTTTCTTTTTACTCTAAGCAGCATATGAAATTAGGTAAAAATGACTTGTCATTCTCTGATCATAACTACATTAGATTCTTTGGTACACATATAAATATTTTGTCAATTTCTTATTCCATAGCTTATTAAGGCATATTCCAATGATCCTTCTGCAATTTCAGCAGCCTTACAAATAGTTTCTAAGAATCCTACTCAAGCTTTATAATCTCTACCCTCTTTGAGCAAAAGATTTTTCTGCCTTGGGATATAGGACATTTTCTACTGTTATTTGTAACCCTGGACAAAAGTACAAAGAAATGAAAACCTATACCTAAATCAACACTGGGCCCACAGCTGTGCTAAAGCATGATTTTCAAAACATTAACCAGTGATGTCTTTCATAAAAATAAACAACATATATGATATATATTGTTCAATTCATTTATTAATGAGTGTAGAAATAAAATGATAATGCTAATTCAAAGAGCATTTGATGATCTAAACAATTGTAGGAAGGTCACAAATTAACCCTAGAATAAAATTGCTGAGTGAGAGGCAACACTGGTTACTGGTTGTCCAGCAAGGCAATAAAATGTCACCTTTGTAGTTATTTTTCTACTGGACAGAAAGTAGCAGCATCATTACAGATAAAAATCTGCATATCAAAATGTAGTGTTATCATGACTTTAATCAATGGTAACAAGTAATTAGAGCAAAACACATCCCCTTGTATAATTATTGCTTGTGGTTGGCACCATAGGGTCTTAAAAAGATACACTCTCTAAGTTTTAGCCTTCTTTTCAAGTTCTTTATACTTTTTCCTATCAACAGTCAATAAAGTTTCCAATAATCTGCTGAATGTACTATGTGAGTAAAAAAAATACCTGAATTCTGTCAGAAAATCAATATAGCAACAAGTTAAGAAACCCTCTGTGTCATAGCTGGTAAATAAAAGGCAAAAATTGAGCCCTTAACTGCATAAGATTTATCAAGCAGCTTGCACACCTAAAACAATATGAGCATACAATTATATCATACATAATTATCTGAGTTCTTAAAGGAACAGATTAGGAAATAAGAACCAGAAGAAAGTGCTATTTAAGAAGTCTTTAGTAGTAAACACATTATGGCATTTAACTACCATTACAATCCTCAGGGTTAGGCATTAATATTGATTGTAGAAGTAAGAGTACACATGCTTTTAAAAATTAGATAATGAGTCCTAACCAGTTTGGTTCAGTGGATAGAGCATTGGCCTGCAGACTGAAAGGTCCCAGGTTTGATTCCTGTCAAGGGCATGTACATTGGTTGTGGCACATCCCCAATAGGGGATGTGCAGGAGGCAGCTGATCGATGTTTCTGACTCTCTGACCCTCTCCCTTCCTCTCTGTAGAAAATGAATAAAATATATTTAAAAAATAAATAAAGATTAGATAATGAAAAAAATATAAGCTGTGATATGCGTTCAAAGGAGTAGAAAATATGCTTTTACAAGGAGTGGAGAGGGAAAAGACAGTCTCTCATTTTAAAAAGATAGCATAGATACTGACAATATTCTATTTACTTTAGTAGATGTAAAACTTGATTTTTTCTTCATGTCTTCCTTTTATTCCCTGAGCTCAATGATTTTTTTTACTGAACTGGAGAGTCTTAAAACAATATAAATCATCACTTATTTGTCAGAAAATTCAATATTCCTTTCCCCCCTCAAGTTTATATCAAGTTTTCTTAAGAAAGTCATGTCAATACAGTGACTGACAGATGATAAATCCCAACAGAAGCCTTATAGATTAGCAATTATCCTTGCATATAACTACCCTAAATTTGAGATGGGATGTCTTTATAATCATTGTCTAGTATATGTCAATGAGTGCTTCATTTCTTGTATCTCCTTAATTGGTTCTGTATTACCCAACCAATTCTTCTCATTGTGTGACATGCTGTTAAAGATTTTTGCCTTCATATTCACTTATTCTTCTTTTTACTTAAAACCAAGCTTTTAAAAAGTAGCTTCCTACATTCCTAAGAGAGCTTCGTATGCCCTTTAAGAAACTATTCTGAAATTAATAATGCATTTCATTGCTATTATTCTGTATTAACCATATTGTGCCTCCCAAATGCTTTTTCTTTTGATGTACTTATTCCATTTCCTTTTCAAAATATTGTGATTTTCACAGAGTATGTATTGTTCATTTAGGCACACTTTTGAAGAAAACTGTAATGTGAAAGCCAACCCAAACTTCTTAACGACACTTGAAAAGTTGATAAGAATATTGAATTATGAAAGTTTAGGGAAATTTGTCTTCATTTTCATTGACTTGAACTACCTACTTCCATTCGAGATTTTTCTAGAGAGACTGGAGAAATATTCCAGAGTCTTTCTGAGAATGGTAAGATAAATAGGAAAATAATATTGTTAATAACTTTGTACTCTCTGCTTTTCAGTATCCCTTTGGACCCTAAAGATGACCCTCTTCTCCTTCCAAATCACTCACGCATCCCACTGAATATCGCTTTTACAGAATTGACCTAGTATTTATACCATTTAAAAAGAGACATTTTTTATTCAAACTTTGAATTCATAATCATAATGTATTTACCATTTTGACACAACAATGTTCATTAAAGTAATAAAAACAATAATAGCTCAAATTTATTAAGCCCCTAGTATAGTCATGACCAGGTACTTCAATTATCTCATGTAATCTTTATAATAACTTTGAGATAGATCATACTATTAAATGCAATTTAGAGCTGAGGCTTAGGGATGTTAAGTAATTTGCTCAAAAAATTATACTATTAAAATGCATTCTAGTTTGAGAAGAAATAAAAGAAAAAACAATCCCAGTGGTAGAATTTCCAGACCTATAAGTGACTCCAGAACAATGATAGATTAATTGCCTCTTTAGTTTTGAGTGAATTGTAGAAAAATCAAATCATTTATTATTAATCAATAGTTTCTGAAAGACATATCACAGCCCAGGGTAAAGGTGAGAAGCAGGTAAGTTTTGTTGCATCATTATTGCTCTCTTTTTCTGTCAGATCTTTCCTATCTCCTTATTCCTATCCTTATCCAACTTTCCTTTCTCCTTTCAATACTGAACACCTGCCTGAGCATCCACACCATTTGTTTTCAAGTAACTATTGAATGAAGTCAATGTCAAAATCCTATATAATAAAAGCCTAATGTGCACATAGGCCGAATGGCAGAATGACCAGTTGCTGTAACACACACTGACCACCAGGGGGCAGATGCTCAATGCAGGAGCTGCCCCTTGTTGGTCAGTGTGCTCCCACAGAGGGAGTGCTGCTCAGCCAGAAGCCGAGCTCATAGCTGGTGAGCACAGCAGTGGTGGTGGGAACCTCTCTTGCCTCTGCTTCTGCAGCAATGCTAAGGAGCAGCAAACAGGTGGGCAGTAAGGAGTAAGGGGTCCTGGGAGAGGGCATAGGCCGGGCTGAGGGACCCCCCATCGGTGCAAGAATTTTGTGCACCAAGCCTCTAGTATTACATAAAAGCCTTAACAATTTTATGGTAAAAATAATATCTTGATGACCAGAACACATTCCAATCTAAGTGAATTAAACATCTGATGCAATTTGATATGTATACCATTAAAAGAATATTACAAAGGCATAACTTGTAACTACAACTTTTTGATAATTACCTACATGAATCATTCATTAAACATGCCTAGTTTCTACCATATCCTACAAATTAAATAGGCCTGCATGCTTCTGCCCTCATGTTGGTTTTAGTCAATCAGGGAAGCCAGACCATCCAAAGCATAGAGATTATAGAAAGTAAGAAGTGTCAGGACAGAAAAAGAAATAGCTACATATTTACCCTTCAGATTGCAGACATACAGAAAAAAGCAAAAGGCAGTTGAAGACAGGGAGAGACAAAGGGAAAGTCTCAGAACAGTGAAGCTGTTTGGGTGAGTTACAAAACTCTCCACAACCTCAGAATCAAGAGTCCCTTGCCCTTCTCTTCTCTGCAATCAGTGCAAGTGCTGAAGCTAAATATTATTCCATTTGTTGGAAGGGGTAGGGGGAACCATCCTTGGTGTCTATTTGTAGGTTTAATGTGAGCATGAAATCAGAGATTATATGAAGTCAATAAAGGTAAAAAATAAAGCAATATATACGACATAACTGTGCTCATTTTGTCTTCTCCTGAACTTACTAATCAATTACATCACTGGGGAAAAGAACATGTTGGTAAATATTATGATTCAGAATTCTTTTTATTCACCTACATGTAACAAAAGAATACATTGTCTAAAGTAGCAAGGAGACATGAATCCAGTCAATGAGGACTCAGAATTCATGGTCTCGTAGACTACAATGCACTACCTCTAGGAATAAAAATAACCCCTCCTGCAAATATCACTTACCTGAATGTATAGGATATCTACATGGAGAGATCTAAGAAAAAACTACATCAACCATTCAGGTGTTCATTTACTAAAACATTTCCAACAAAATTTTAACCACCAAGTACTTTCAGAGCAGAATGCTGAGAATTATCGATCTACTAACAAATTGATTCCAAACATCCCTCTCGTGAATATTAGAGTCTAAGAAGAAAAATAAATGTAAAAACACATTTTTAAAACATGTGAAAATATGATTCACATGTGGGAAAGCTGTTGGTGCTGACTTGGTTGGCAGGCAGACTCGTCAGTATCCTCAAGGAATGCAGTTAGCCAGGTATAATTTGAATGCAGAAACACCTGGTGAATAAACTAAGCCTCCACATCTTGAAGGCTGTATGTATCGCCAGAAACATGAATTGCACTGAACTAAAGATGGGAGGCCTTGAATTTAGCCTCACAGATTTAGTTCTCCTGTTTGTAAAATCTAGAGCTTTGAACTTGTACAAAAGGAAACAGTGCAGAAAAAGGTTGCTGTGTTTCTCTGTGTGCAAAATGGAAAGAAAAAAAAAGGTAAAAGGTGTCCTGAATAATCTAAAATAGAAGAAAATACTTCTAAAGTTAGTTATTTTGGGATTTTGAGGTGTAGCAGTACTTTTTTTTTTAGCCTTTGGTAGTGAGAGAGAGAAGAGAAGAGAGCAGCTCTTCACATCATCCAAGAATTTTGTAACATAAGTCTCTCATATAAGGATGACTCCATACCTGCTTCTATCCATCATACACAGCATGAATACACAATCCCTCTTAATATTCTTGCTCTAAAAAAATACATTTGCTACAGACCCTGGAAATGTCAATCATTTCCACCACCCAGCTATCTGGCACCAAGGATCTATTGTGAAAGGTTTTTTTTGATTTCAGTGATGTATTAATTTACTCAATGAAACGTGTTTTGTAGCATCATCCCACATACCAGAAGGTTGCAAGTTTGATCCTTGGTCAGGGCACATACCTAGGCTGCAGGTTCGATCCCCTGTCTGAACACATACTGTGCTTAGGCAACAAATGGATGTTTCTCTTTCACATTGATGTTTCTCTCTCCTCATCTCTCTCTAAGATAAGTTAAAATTGAAAAAGAACACAATATTTTTCTTATTTTATATACTTTATTCCAAGTTATGAGAACATATTGATGTATTGCAGTGGTAAAGATATATCTGTTAATCAAACACTGATTATTAGAAATATTTTAATAGGCAAGAGTATAATAAATGCATATGGTTAATTCACAGTAGCTATGAGAATGTTATGTCTGCTAATATCAAATGAATTATGTTTTCCTAGATATTCTGTATTTTCTTGTCTCAGATTTCTATTTACCATATTTTTTCTGCCTTGAATAACTTGCTATAGATAGTCTAACCACCACTAAAGTTCCAAAGAAATGTTCTTTTCTATGAACACTAAGACCACATCGCTTCATCTTTGATTTCCCAAGAGTTCAACAAGTATTTGTTTAATTCATATTAGTTTTGTATTATCTATGCCATGAAAGTTTTTGTATAGGTACAGTCCACTTAAGAAAATATAATTTGTTACTCTTCACATTCTTATCTGGATATTATTTCATCTGATTAGTTTCATGTTCTTATATAGAGACACAGGATGCTAAGGAAATGGATCTAGAGAAAAAATTCAAACACATCACAATATAAGACAGCGTGGTGACAACTTAAGAGCATGAGGATATATGTTAGTAGATGAGTTATCAAGAGATACTCAAGAAGTATTAAGGAGTATGTGTGAAACAGGAACAAAGAGAGGTTTTGGCTACTGTACATACATCCAACCCAGTTGTTCTGTGCACTGAATAAGATAACATATACAATTACTCATAACTAAGAGTGTCTTTGGTATACATTATTAGTAGTAGTAAGGTTATATTTGTTATTTCATTCTCTTTATTATTTGAAATGAGTCATCCTATCTAAGAAAAGGGTGATATGCAAATTAACTGTCACTCCATCACAAAGATGGTGGCACCCGTACCCACAAGATGGCAGTGCCCAGTACTCTCAGGCCCTCTGGAGTCTCATCCTTTCAGCCCAAACTGATTACTATGGCAAGTGGACCTAGAAGGTTTGAAGCAAGTGTGAAAAGCATGTGTAAGAAGCAAGTGTGAGAAGCAAGCTTTGGCGAGATCAGGGGAGAACCAGTGGGCTCAGAGCTGCTGCCACCTGGGGAGGCCCTCAGAGTTCAGTTCTGAAACTGGAGGGACTCACTCCATCGTGGGCTGAAGAGGAAGTGCTTCTGCCACCAGCCCAGGGCCAGGTCCCTGGTTAAGGAAGTGAGCCCAAGTCATAGCCACAAGGCCTGGAGGGGCTGTTTCACTCTCAACCATCTTGGCTGAGCTTTGGCAAGGGCAGCGAGTGCCTCCAAGATCACTGTCTGCCCCCAGGCTGCCTGTGGGTACCTGTGCAGTGGGAGTGGATTGAACATTTTAATGAAAATCGGACGCCTGCGTTCCGCCCCACCGCACTCCGGTCCCTGGTGAGGAGATGGCAGCAGGATCAGGGGTGCAGCCTCAGGACCCAGTTAGGAGGCACCAGGGATTAGGAGGGGCTGGGAACAACCTGCAGGTGTGCTATGAGGAAGAGGTGCTGAACTGCGAGGATGCAGAGGGCCGGTTGCTGGAGGCGCACAAAGGTGCAGATGAGGTGGCTCTAGCCTGCACTGAGCTTGAAAAGTATCGACATGATAGGCGAAATTGCCTTTCTGAAGAAGGTGAAAAAAGAGATCACCAAGCTGCAGGCACAGATCCAGTATGCTCATATCTCTCCCACAGGGATTGGGGCTAAACCGGCATTCAGACATCCCCCAAAGGGTCCCAGATTAAAGAGAGTGCAGGCTGGGCTGGGGATCACATCCCCGTGCATGAATTTTGTGCACTGGGCCACTAGTTTTTAAAATAAAATGATTATTAAATGATGTCTGGGCATATTATTGAGATAAATGCCAATGTAGCTTTTCCATATTATGATTTCCTATATATTCACATACCTTAGTTTGTTTTTCATTTTTTTGTTTGATTTTAGATTGAAAAGACTTGAGATCTGAGGTTTTTTAATTGAAGAAGAATATGCATATTATTTAAAAAATTTCCTAGCTCTCTAGTCATTTTGAAAAATACCATCTGGCTTTAACGTTTTATCAATGTATAATCATAGGAACAAAAACACCTGCATTTAGTGTATTTTCACTTGGTTTCACCTTGATCATCAGCATAGTAACACTTTGTTAATCTGATTGCCTGTTATTCTTTTTCTTGTAGCATTATAATTTTCACTCAAACATTTGATTTTGGCTAATAACACCTATTTATTTTAAACCATATAATTATGACAAATAAATAAAAACAACTTAGGCTCTGTTTTGAATTCATTCCAAAGTAAGTTGGAAAAAGAAGTAAGGTAAATGCAGCATATGTTTCCTTGGAGAAAACAATTTAATGAACTCTACCAACCCAGGAATAACTGATAAACATTTATGAAATAAGCATATTCTGATATTATATATATATATAAGCCAATAACCAAAGGAAAACACTGAGATTGAAGAGGTTGTGTGATTTTTTAAAATCTACCTTTATTGTTGAAAGTATTTCTTGTTCTTTAGACTCCACATGTGAGTGAGATCATGTGGTACTTATTTGTTTATTGGCTCATCAAGTGCTTGCACATTAATGTATATGACATGAGCAAAGAAACTATTTGCCAGTTGCTATTAATAGCCTATTATTTTTAAATATATTTTTATTGATTTCAGAGAGAGTGGGAGATGTTTTCTTTAACTTGGAATGGCACTCATCTTTGATTATAACTCAAAATTTATTCATTTCACTCAGCCATCCTCAGTTATAACACACAAAATAGGTTTTTCTTTTTCACTCACAACACATTAATAGCTATTATTACATACGATAAATTATTATACTTATTTTCTTACTCAATTATAAATTCTGTTTTATTTAACATAATCAAATTTATTCCAAAAGAGGATTTTGCTATGACTCACAAAGAGTTGTAAATTACAAAATAACAATGTAGCATGAGAAAAAAATTTAGAATTAAAAAGAAAGAGAAATAATTATTTAAGGCAGATGGAACAAAAGTGGATAAATTTTCAAAATGTGTACTCTACAGTAATACATTATTCCCCCTTATTGCTGCAGGATAAGTTCCAAGATTTTCAGGACATGCCTGAAACTCTGGATAGAACTAAACTTTATAAGTACTATGTGTTTTTTTCTGTACATACATATCTATGACAAAGTTTGTAATTTTTAATAAGGCATAGTAGAGATTAACAACAATTATAATAATAAACTGTAGTAAAGGTTATGTGAGTGGCTTTGGGGTCATTATTAAGGAAAAGAAGGGTCACTGGAACTCAACCACAGAACTAATATGAAAGTGGACCTGATAGCCAAGAAGGCTGAGTGATTCAGGTGTAGGTAACTTATTCAATGTGGCTACATTGGACAGAGATGATTCACTTCCTGTATGGCACAGAGCAGGTTGGCATGGGATTGCATCACATTACTCAGAATGGTGCACAATTTAAAATTTATGAATTGTTTCCTTCTAGAATTTTCTATTTAATATTTTCAGTCTGCAATTGATTCAGGTAACTGAATCAACAGAAAGTAAAATCCAGGATAACATGGGGACACCTGTATTTAATACATTGTGCTGTAGTTAATTATTTTTATGTCTGTTTCTTCTACTAGGTTTGAATATTATTGAAGACTAGAAGCCTGGGGTATGAAATTCATGCACAGGTAGGGTCCCTAGACCTGACCAGTAATCAGGGCTCATCAGGGCCTTCCTTCCCCCGACTGTCAACTGCTGGCTGGGGCCTTCCTTCATTCCACACTGGTCCCTGGCGGTTAGCACACACCATAGAGGGCAGTCAAACTCCTGGTTGGGTCTAACTCCTGAGGGGATAATTTGCATATTAGCTTTTTATTATATAGGATAGAGATTGTATTTCATGCATCTTCATGCCTGTCTCCTAAGAGGACTTGATAAATATCTGTTGACTACATGTACATATGAAATAAAAGAATGAGTAATGGTTCTCTAGTCCTAAAACACTTTAGCTGAAAAGGGTGAGCTACATTAATTAGGTGTTGTGAAATTAGATTAGAATGAAGGAGTTTAACAGCTCTGTCTATAACTCAGGCTTTACAATGAAAAATATAAAAGCAACTATGTCACATCTAAATGAATAGTATCCATCAGATTTGGCATTTATTAAGCAATATCAGCATGCTAGGCACTGCCATAAACACAAACACTTTATTCAGTGAATTTAGATTTATTTGCGCTGACTTTTTTACTGAAAAAGACTGATGCAATTTCATAGCAGATTGTAAAAAGAATACAGAAAGATGACTTTAGTTTTCAACTTTTATAGGAACTACCTTAAATCAACTGCTCATGATGGAAATCCATCATACTACCTGGTCTAAACATTCAAATTACATTTTCCTCTGAAGAGTGATTAGATTTCTTTGCTCATTCACACTGTATTGATAGTGTTGTTGTTTCTATTATATTATTTTTATTGAGATTATTGTTTCTTGCACATTTTTAAGTAGCATATAACAGTAGTTCTCTATTTTATGTAACACCCTGAATATAGTAGTTCACTTTTGCAGTACTCTAATAGCTATGGTGTAATCACCTACCACCCAAGTTTTGTATGGAAGTAAAGTAAATACTGATGAAGACTATCTTTTGTGCAACAATCGCCATAAAAATATATTAACAGTTGGAAATAATAAGAATATTGGCTAAATATTTCAAATATCAATTATAAGAAATATCTCCACAATATTTTCACAATCTCTGATCTAAAGATTTTACCATTGTATGAATATATTATTATACACTAAATTTTAATAAAATTTTGTGGTATTGGTAAATTATTATATAAATTTCTCTTTTTTAAGATGACCTTAATTTAAAATATATCCATTGCTAAGTTTTCATGTTAAAATTCAGATTTTTAACTTTTTGCAATGTTTTCAATATCATAAGGATCTTTGGTTCAAGTAATTGAATCGGCCTCTAATTTGTTTAGGAAAAAAAAGTGTATATGTGTGTGTGTGTGTGTCTGTCTGTCTCTCTGTGTGTGTGTGTCTGTCTCTGTGTGTGTGTGTATGTGTGTGTGTGTGAAATCGTGGGACAATTCATAGGAAGCAAGTTGTTCTGGAGCAAGTACCAAAATTATGTGGGAGACCTAAAGACTAATTCCTTTCTATTTCCAGATATATTTCTCTCTATTTTAACAGAGAAATTCTAAGTTTCATTACCTAGAAGCTTGAATTTTTTCTCTTTTTCTATATCTAGATGGCATAAGATGATTGCCAGAAATTCTGAGATAAAAGTCTCTGTTTTAATTATGCTCATCAATCAACAAAACTAGACATTAGCCCAATTAGGAATGACATATTTTAATCATTAATATACTATTGCAACATGGAAAAGAGTTCAGAGTAAACTGAACTCAACTTTAATTAGTAGATAGGTGACTGGGACTTTTAAATGGAGAATTAAGAAATTGGAAAGGAAGCAAGCTGGGACTCAGCAGTATTAGAAAAGTGACAATTTACAAAAAGTGAGTGGGTAGGAAGGTTGTTCCATGTGAAACTCCTCTGGGCTTGCTAACTACTGCTTGTCAAAGTACAGCGCCTGCCCCTTACCATAACCTCAGCACCCAGAGACTGAAAAACAATTGGGTGTTGGCTGGAAAAAAACACTAAAATGTTTTTGCAGCCTTGAGTTTTCGCAGGCAGAAACTTTAAGGGGTCTAGAACATATGGGAATGCTGCCTCGAGCTGATAGAAACAATATTAGTGTTATTTTATGTACTTTTAGGCCAAAGTGGACACCTAATCCAGAAGAGGGTTCAGAGGAACCTGGCTAAAGTTTGCTCATTATCTAGAAGCTTTTAACTGCCCACCTTCACTGTTATGTCATAGGACAGAAAATAGATTCCCACATCTCCAAAGTTAAGGCAAACTTTATTTTGTCTACTAGAGGCCTGGTGCACAATATTCCTGCAAGAGCCTTGGCCTGGCCCCTGCCACTGCGGCCTTGGCCAGCGGCCACTGTGGCTTTGTCTAGAAGGAAGGACGTCAGGAAGACATCCAGTCTAATTAGCATATTACTCTTTCATTATTATAAATGGATTTCCTGTACTGCTACATGACCCTAATACAGTCTCACAATAAATGTCTATCACTAAACGCAACATGAGCCTGCCATGTAGCTCATTAAAATCTGAAACAGCTTAAATAACACATATTCCTACAGTGTACTTCGCACTGTACAGAGTTGACCAATGGGCATATATATCATAGTTTTGTTGTTGACCTTGTAACCGAACCAATGAATATAAGGTCATAATCATTCACTAATTTTTTTTCAATTGCTAGTTATGGGAATAGCATAAATTCACTTGTCATCAATCCAATTTAATAGCATAAATGTTGTTTAAGCCTTTTCCAAGGAATTACGACTTTATGAAAGTATTATTTCAGAGAGAAGTAATTCAAGAAGATGATAACTACAGCATTGTTAAAAATAAAAAAGAAAGAAAGAAAGAGAAAAAGATCAGCAGGTTGATTTGAACAGGACATCCAGATAACATCATAATTGAAAACAGATACACTAAGCAGAAAGCAGACTTGGGGTTTCTGGTTCCTGAACATTAATGCAATTAGCCGGTTGTAAAGTCGTGCTAGTGAAAGGACATGCATGCATCTCTCTCAGACATTTAGTTAATGATGGATCATACATCACTTTCCTACCTGAAATGTAAGGCCAGCTCTATACGATGATAATGAATCAGATGCTACATTGCAGATGACCAAAAATAAAAATCAGGGTCTATTAAATGTGTCCCGATCATGAGCACCAACTTGTTTCAGTGGACAAACCTACATTTAGAACCTGCATTACTAGAATTCTCTAGCTAAGACAAGGCAGCTTTACTCCTTTGAAGCTCAGGAGCTTTTTAATACGATGGAGAAATATTTATTAGTTTTCATAGATTACCTCTCACAGAATACAAGTTATGACCATGTGTATGGAAGTATTTTGTATATGGCAAATGAGGTATTTTTATAATTACATGATCATTCTTTAAAAAGATAGATTTTAAAATAAAGTAAAACTTAAAAGGAGACATCAATAAATAAATACATACATAAATACATAAATAAATGTATTGAAATATTTATTAGGAAGGAGAAAAACTGATTTAAAAAAAGTTATTTTTTCATTTAATTCAAATAGTCTATGATAGTTATTCAATAATATTGTTAGTAGTTTATATTTTAAACTGTTTTAATTCTATTTTAATACTGCATTAAAGTTTTGAAATTAAAAATACAGTAGATTAAGTCACAAATACATTTGAATAGTAATATTCTAGATTTAAAATTTGAGATGCTTCCTAATTTTATATTCAGTGAATAGTTGTTGAGGATGTTTTATATGCTGATCTCTGTTGTCATGTGAGCTTATGTTAGTAGATAAAGAGACTAAGGTTCAAAGTAGCTTGCATAGCCTGAAGCCACATGGCTAATGCATTCAAGTGCTGGCATTTTACTGATTTTCTAAGAAATTCTAAAGCCAGTGCTTTTCCCCTTTAAATTATACTAGAGGCCCAGTGCATGGATTCATGCACATTGAAAGGAAATTAATGAGAAAGTGGCCAGCTGGGCGGGCGGGACTGAGTGGGATGGGCGGACACACCCTGGAGCCCACCTCTAGTGGGCCCTCCCAGGCTGGCTGCCCCTGGGCCCGTGCTGAGGCTCAAGGGTGTCTGTGGAGTGAGCAAGGTCCCTCTGGCAGGTGGGGTCCCTTGGCCTGGCCTGCAGGGACCAGGTCAAAACCAGCAATCCGACAGCCCCCCCACCACCAAGTGGTCCTGGAGTGCGAGAGGGCACTCTGCAAAGTTGCTGTTGCTCAGCAGCTTCTGCATTGAGTGCCTACCGCTTGGTGTTCATTGTGCGTCATAGCTACTGGCCAATCAGCCCATCACTTAGGCTTTTATATATATAGATTTTGCCAAATAACCTCGCATTTTAATTCACTCTGCCAATTTAAATGAAAATGTATATAAACATATATGTTTGAATATTTATTGATTTAAATTATGGATTATATAATCACCCAGTCCTATTCAATCTTGTATCTAATATTGAGCCAATTATTTAAATTATATGCACCTCCGTTTCTTCCTCTGTTAAAAGGTTATAATCACTGTACCTGTCTCAAAGAATCTCTGTTGATTAGAGTTTATGCATAAAAAGTGCTTCAAACAGCACCTGGCACTGAAGAATCACTTGGTTAGCTCTTATTATTGAGCCACTGTTTTCTGCTACTATCCAGATCACTTTCTTTCTAAATATCTCCATTCCAAAATCAGTTAAAAATTTAAGTATGTTTATGAAAAAAATTACAATTGGTGCATTATAATTTATTTATAATTCACAATTTAATCTCATATTTAATAGTCAATCTGGTATTCTATTTATCATTTTTATGATTCATTATCTAAGTTACTTAGAATGCCATCATTCTGCAAAGCATTCAGGGGGAAAATATCAACACCTTGCCTTTTCTTTCAGAGAGAGAGGATGGTGGAAAATTATTACTATCTTTGTGGAGAATACCATGTCCAATTTAAAGGAGAATAAATTGGCAATACAATCATCACAACAAAATAATAATAATCATATCATATTTTTAATTATTTATAACAAAATAATCTTTTAAAATATGTCAAAGTAATAGTAGAATTTCTATTAACAGACCATTATGCCCCAGAACATATGCAAAGAATGTTATGTGAATGGTTTCTAATCCTCAAATAAGCTTTGCAAGCAGAAATTATTGTTTTCATTTTATAGATGAGGAAACAAGTTCGGAAACTTTTTGTAATTTGGAGGGATGTAGAACAGTTATTGTGGGTACAAACCTAATACTTGGACAGGCATGAATTTCAATTATATTTTTCTCACTATCTACTAGTAATATGTAACTGTTGTCTGTCTCATTTTTATGGTATGCGAAATTCCTCATCATGTCCATAAGACCTTTAGTATATCACTGCACCCATAGACATCATTCATACCTGGTTACCATTGTAGGATGACGCTAATCCATCAGCATTATGTAAATTTCTACTAAAGCACACATTTTTTCTGACTCCAGTGATCACCATCATTGATAACCATGTTTATTTACTCATAAAATATATGGAAATTAAACATTTTCATCAACCATTTCTTTTTTCTAATTGAATTTTAGTGAGAAGAGGGAGAGAGAGAGAGAGAGAGAGGAGACATTTATTTGTTGTCCCACTTATTTATGTACTGCTTCTTATATGTACCCTGATTAGAGATCACACCCTCGAACTTGGCATACCAGGACCATGCTTTAACCAACTGAGTTACCCAGCGAGGCCCCTTGATCAGCCATTTCTTCATTAACATTTAATTATCTATATATGAAAGTCATACACATGCATATCTTCAGGCTGAACTGAGGAATCTGTGAAACAAATACTCTTACTCCTCTAGTATTTCCCATTGCAAAATTGAGCTTAAATATGTGCCAAGGTGATGGCAGTAATTTTCTCACATGGAGAGCACGTGCCCACAAGACCACTTTAGTTTGATGTCTTTCTTTCTATAATAGAAATGGCTGCAGAAAGAGATTTGATTGCAATTTTTGATGTGCTTGAAGCATTCTTTGATATTGTGGGTTGACCATAACCTATAGGAGATTAATGCATTATAAAACCAAATCAAGAATGACATTCTCATTTTCACACCAAAAGCATAGCAGCAATGTTTATGATAAAAATGATTGATTTACACTATACTTTTTTTTAAATTTTGTTTTATTGCTTAAAGTATTACAAAGAGTGTTAGATAAGTCTCCATTTTTTCCCTTGACCTTCCATACTTTTTTACACATGTGCACACATTCTTAAACATTCAAAGCTTTAATATAATTATTTTCTAACATGTTTCAATGAAAAAATATTCTTTAAAAACAAAAACTAATAGGCACTGTAACTATATAGTATTTTATATTGTTCTATTAATTAATGTGTTATGAAAATATTCTTCAAGTGAATTTGTCAGAAATGAAGTTTCCAAGGAACTATTCCATCATCTGGAACACTGCAGTGTATAATGACTCATGCTAAAATTACTTGGCATGTGACATACCCAAAGCATTTTATTTATAGTAGCACATCACCATGATTCCTTCCACCAGTGACTTGAATTCAAAATACTCAAAAGAGGAATGATGTCTCAATAGTTTAGTTTTAAAAAATTCAACACTTAAATGATACATAGAAATAAGTGATATTAGCCCATCTTTCCCTATTTATTAAGATTTTCTTTTTTATGTGACAAAGTAACAAAACTACAAACAGGAATATTTTTAAAAATTAAATTAATATTTCTGTCTTCCAAGTACTATGATATGTGCTTTAAACTTTAAAATAAATAATCTATTGTTCTTGACCCTACCTTTTTTATTTAAACCAGCTATATCATTAAAAAAAGAAAATAAAAAAGAAAAAATATATAATATTTCATTTATTGGTAGAATGGACATCTACATCAAAATTTAAGTGTATGAATGCATATTGCTTCAATTAAGTAAATCATCTTATTTACTTAATATCTATTTCTCTCTCTCTCTCTCTCTCTCTCTCTCTCTCTCTCTCTCTCTCTCTATATATATATATATATATATATATATATATATATATATATGGCTAAGTTACTGACCATACATCTGTCCAACCCACCAACTGGCCTATACATATGATGCACACTGGCAATTTAAAAATGAACATTGACTCATGCATGCATGGTACATAAAAAGCTCTCCCTGACTCCAATTGCACGAGTGTGTTTCGATCTGTCATTGTGAATTTGGTTGTTTTTGTTGACATCCCAAAGCTGAAAGTGGTGTCATCGACAGAATATGTCTGAAGACCAACTATTGGCACAATGTGACATTTGAGTGATGATTCTATCAATTCAATGGATGATGCTGTAAGAGAAAATTTTCCCAATGAATTTCTTAATAGTATTACTCCTTCAGGAATGTCGCATCATAAATTAAAATTGAAAGTAGGTGCAATCATCATGCAACTGAGAAATCTTAATAGTAAATGGGGTCTTTGTAATGGTACTAGATTTATTATCTAAAGATTGCAACTTAACATAATCTAAGCTGAAGTATTATCAGGATCTAGGGAAGCAGAGGTTGTTCTGATTCCAAGAATTGATTTGTCCCTGTCTGACACTTGCCTCCCATTTAAATTAATTTGGAGACAGTTTCCCTTGATCCCAGCATTTGCAATTACTATTAATAAATTACAAGGAAAAACTCTACACAGACTAGCAATATTTCTTCCTGAACCCATTTTCAGATATGGTCAGTTATATGTAGCTTTCTATCGAGTTTGAAGAGCATGCGATATTAAAGTTAAAGTTGTAAATACTGCATCAGAAGAAAAATCAGTCAAGCACTCTGATAGTGTTTTTACTCTTAATATGCTATACAGGGAGATATTAGAATAAGTTTAAGCAGTTTATCAGTCATTGTTTTTATCAATGTTGTCTTTAAATCATGTTTTTATATCTTATTTTTGTTGTTTTTATATCATGTCTTTGTTGTTCTTATATCATGTTGTTATTGTTTATTTACTAATCAATTTATATGTTATTGTCATATACCTTTTACTAATTTTCTTTCACCTCTGACACTTCTATTATAGAGAAAGGGCAAAAGCAATATTAAAATATTTTTTCTAATTAATTTCCTTTCAGTGTCCATGACTCCACGCATGGGGCCACTAGCAATTTAATAAAAGAAGTAAAACAAGATAATGACAAAAAGAGTAAGAGGATTGAGGGCATAATGTTCAAATTCTTTTGCACACCTACATGTGATCTCAAGGCCTCAAAGAAAGCTATAGCTGCGAAAATGAAAGTGTTCCCATCATTGACCAAACAGACCAACTATTCTTCCATAAGTCATACCATCAATGTAGGTATTTTATTTAAATTTTCAAAATATTTTGAAATATTATGTCATATTGACTTGTCAACTGTATGAAATTATTCCACTTAATTTTATAGCTTCCTTAATCCCTTATTTTCTTCCATCACAATTGGCATTTCAAATTTTCTCCTGATGTTGAAAAGCTCAAACTATTAATGAAAAGTACAATGGGTGTACAAGTTCCTCAATTAAGAACATTCAGAATACAAGAATGGCCTCAAAGTAAATACTGGAAAAGAAAATAAGAGATAACCCGCACTTGAGATTTTGAAGAAATAATCACTAGGAAATACCTAAGGGATTCTACCACCACATTCAGAAAATTAAGCCATGATATTTGCTCTTAGGTTGCTCATTTGCAGTTAAATGTCAAGGATATTTTTCTATTAAAAGACAAATGTTAACAGTAGAGAAATAAAGGAGAGGGAGTTGGAATGTTTAACTCTAGCTCAGACGCGAAAGAATTGAGTAATCAAATTGGGAAATGATATATATATATATAGTTTGTGATAAAACCATAACACCAATCACCAATGATCTTTGGTTAATGAGGAGATGTCTTCTGTGATGCAAGGGGCAAAAGAAGGCAGATAAACGTGAGTTTCTTAAATATGATCATTCTTGCATATGACTTTTTATAGTCAGTAAATAAGTAGACCAATCAGACATAATGTAAAGTTGTATTTGAGTG